>PVHY01003701.1:0-103861 GCA_004024945.1 Uropsilus gracilis | reverse complement strand
TTTTTTTTTTCAAATAGTGGCAACCATTCTGAAATTATCAAAGATAGCTTATAATCAAGCTTTTAGTGCAAATATTCAGGGTATGTCACATAAAATGATGCTGAATGTAATAATGCTTGCTGCAAAAGTAAGATTTATTAATAAAAGACATTCTTTGTGAAAAAAAAAAAAAAAAACCTAATGATGTTTCCCACCTCAGGTGGTGACTTTGATAACAATTTTGAAAATGGCACAGCTATCAGTACAATCTTGTATTTCTGAATGGCTGCATTAGAGAGAATATCTCTGTCAAGTAGAGCACACCTCTCTACTTGCTGAGCATTTTTATAAGAGCAAGAAATAATGTTCTGTTTTGTTTGGGTTCTTGAATGTTTTTGGTACATGTGGTTCAGCCATTTTCTAATTGGAAATATGAAGACATGTATGTGCAAGATTGTCTGTGTATATGAGAGAATGTGAAATCCTGGGTATATTAGAATAAAAAGTTTGGAGACATTTCCTCTTTTCCTTCGTTTTAGAAATCTTTTATGACTTTAAGATTAGTATTTTTGCAATGTTTTGTAGAAATCTCCTGTGAGATATTGCAATGACTTTATTTCTATTTTGAACAATTGTCCTGTTTAAATTTTATATCTCTTTGGAGATACATTTTATTGCTTTGATTTTTTTTAAGGTCATCAGTCTTTGCATTTAAATTAATTGTCTAAATGAAAGCATAACAGTCTTGTAAAATATTTTCCTTTCTTTCTATGGTTGGTTTACCCATTAACTATGAAGATATGTGTGCATTTCTATCCCTCCTACTTCATTTAGTGTAGTTATGTTACATAGTGATATATTTATTTTTCTTTTCACAGAATAAGCATTTACAATTATTTATTAGTTTGATTGTGTTCTTTATTTCAGTTTTAGCTTTATTAAAATTTGTTCATTCTACTCCTGTAAGAGTTTCTTTTGTTTTGTTTACATATGAATATCGTGAATTTTATATTCCTTTTTTAAATAATGTAAATATATACAGTGTCAGGGCACAAAGGTAATCATCACCCTTTACCACTGGTGAAAGTTTTAGCCTGAAAAATAATGAAATCAGCCTCACATAGGTAGGTAGGAGAAAAAGTCAATAAAAATTTATTTCTTATATACATGGGAGTGATCCAGCATGACGAGGTAACTAACCCACGTAATTTTGGACATTATTTTATATAAATAAGCTAAGACAGAAGGATTTGGGGACCAGGATAAAGTGAATGTCAGAGTAAAGAAATTAGAGAACTATTGGGAAGGCGCAGTAGACAAAAGTAGAATGTCCTGCTTTTTCTATTGAAATGGAGTTAGGCTTTTTGGTGAACTCCACTTATATACACTCCTTCAAAAATTATATGTAAATCTTCTTCAAGATTTGCACCACCTATATTTCAAAATCTCTCCCAAAAAATCAGTCTACTTTCAACAAGACATATGATAGAGAATATTGAGTATCTTGGTTGTTGGTGTGGATGATAATACCCACTCAAGTATTAGGGCCTGCATGGGCTGAGTGGGGAGATCTTACACCTCTAAATCACACACAAACACACAAATAAATTGTAAAGAATTTATCTAGAAAAAAAAACATTTTCAGGTGGAAAATTTTACTCCACAACATTAATTTCATTAAGAATTATTTTTATTTGGCCAGACATCTGGCTCGTGACTGTAAGCTTCAGCCTATGAAGCGGCTGGTGCTTGGGATCGCGGTTCGAGTCCCTCCTGGGGCCTGAAGCGAGCTCTAGTTCCAAAAAAATAGCTGGGCGTAATGGAGCACGCCTGTAATCCCAGCTACCTGGAAAGCTGAGGCTGGGGATTGTGGTACCCTGGGCAACGAAAGCCTGCGGTTCCACGGGCAAAAATACCGAGACCTAGTCTCAAAAAAAAAAAAATCTTTTTATTATCTTTTATTGCTATCCAATTTGTTTCAAGATGCAATTTTTATTCCAGTTTAGTTTGAATTTCCTTTTTTATTTAATTGTGGGATCCAATTCTACTTGTATTTGTTACAGCATATTGTTATTATTCTTGCTATTTTGTATTAACCTTTACTTAATATTTTTTTTTCTTTTAAAGGAATTTTCAATAATTTGGTCTGTGAATACTTTTGATATTATGATTCCTTTTATCAATCATCATTCTCAAATTCTGCTCTTACTTGACTTACCTAGATTTTGGGCTACAAACAACTGTACATATTATAAGTTTTGTTACTTAAATTAAGGGAGGGACTGGACTATTACTTACATTATGAGAGTTGATGTTTGTAATGATTAATCATTTCCTTTCAAGTTGCTTAGAATTTTGCTATCAAGTATAGACTAGAATAAATGTATTGCAAGTAGTATTTTTTATTCATTAAAAGAAATAGTTATTAAAGATCTATTTTTGTTTTCTCTATTAAGACTGCAGACAAAATTTTGTATATTATTGTGAACTCAGTCATCAATTCCTTGTTTTAATTTCTGTTCTTAAAAATATTAAAGGACCCTCAAATGACTTTAGTACTTCCTTTGGAAATATTAATGCCTTGTATGTTTTTATATTTTTCCTTAAGTTTGGCCTCTCTAGCCCAGTACTCAATTTTTCCTTAAGTTTGGTCTCTCTAGCCCAGTACTCAATGTAAGCCCATACTAAAAGTATGATATTGTAAATGGAATTAAATAGAATTGAAAAATCTACTACATATGTCACAAAATAATTGCTTATCTAGTTTCTCCATCTACAAAATAGCAATCATAATAGAATTTATAAATTTAGGAGCTACATTGTATGTATATAAAGCCAGCATGGTCAAATAACCCATTCATTCAAAATGAACTGCTGAATCTTTTTTCTGTTCCATTCCTAAGCCTGCATTCAGCCTGAGGTGAAAGGCAGCATCTTCATTTTAGGTGCAGTGTTACACAGAGTGTAGCAGGTATGCGAGTGGACAATAACCATTCTGCACATCCAGGAGTAAAGTTTTATATTTTGTGCCAAATGCAATGATTATGTGATTCTATATTGATATAAATTAATATTAACACCCCCTTGCTAGCATTTGAAAGAATATCATCCAAGAGGACGCTTAAGAATATATTAAATAGTCTAAGTGTTATCAAATTGACAATGTGTAGGTTACCCTAATATACTTCAAGGTTTGAGAAATAACATACAGTGTGTCATTCCCAAGAAAGCTCAGGCAGTTCCATGTACTGATGAAGAAAATGAAAGTGACTGAAGAATGTCTTCTTCAAGGTTACATGAGTCTAGTGGCTTGAAAAAAAAGTGAGAGTAAAATTCCAGTTTTCCTTCTACAGAAAGTTTTCCTTCTACAGAAAGTTTCAAATGGAGGGTGTTTTCTATACTTAGGACTCTAGGGGGAAATCTTGTCCTTGAAGTATATTAAAAAGTGTATCATACATTATTTTAAGAATAGAGTAAACAAGAAGAGAAAATACAGAGCCATCTTTAAAAGAAACACAAAAAGTGACTCCAAATCTGGCAAGAATTGAGTACAACTTTCAAAGAAGGACTAGTATTGTAAAAATCTTTTTTTAAACTGGAATATAGGAGTGATTCCACATATTTTATTTTATTGTTTATTATTACATCTTTGTATTATGTATGACTTTGTATTATGTATGACATAATACAAACACATCTTTGTATTATGTATGACTTTCCCCCTCATATAGTCACCGTAAATCTCCAACCATCAAAATACCCACAATCCTCCACCACAGTGCATTGTGTTCCTCCCAAACCAGGCACACTGGGAGGATGGCGTTGGAGACCTAGGGAGTTGACACATTCAAGAAGCAGGGTGTTGACAGCCATGTCTGATTCACAGCAGAGGCCAGCTGACATACACACTGAGAAGTAACTAGCTTGGTCAGGGTTTTATCTCCAGGGAAGTGGGAGGATACTGAAAGCCACTCAGAAAAGGTTGACAACCTTCACCACTCCTCAGTGGAACAGGAGTTATGTACATGGCCTGAGGTGACCATGTGGAATAGGAGACAATAACATGGTAGAAAGGAACGTATGTCTGAAGTAACTCCACACTTCAAATATAAAAGATAAGACAATGAGAGAGTGATATGATCAGCACATCTTTCTCCTAACTTGGGACTGGGAGAGGACAGACAGGAAGATCTGTGTTTGTTCTCTTGAAAGTGGTCAAAAGAGACCAGGGGCTGAGATATTCTATAGGAATTCTGAAGTCGCCGCCAGGAATTGTATGTTGTCTCACAGAATTTGGAAATCTGAGATTGGATTGGGAACTGTAGAGAGAATTCCCTCAGTACAACTTTATTTTACAAACCAGAGTTTAATAAACGTAGTATGAATAATTGGAGATAAGAATTCAGCACAATATTCATGAAGATTCCATGAAAGGAGAGAAAGGAATATGGCAACAGCTTGTTGAATCTTGACGTTTAGGCGTTTAGGGGATATTTTGTTTTGTTTTTGAAGGTTGGAGACGTTAGGAACTTCTGATTTATGTAAAACTTACAGAGAAGGTCACAAGAGATTAAGATGGTTCTTGGGTGATAAGGTGATGGGAAAATCTTGGGGTATACAATGATGCAATATGTGTGTGTGCATGTGTCTAATCAATAAAAAATTTTAATTAAAAAAAGAAAGACTAGTAAAACTACAAAATTAATGGGGATTACTATGATGAATTGAACGTTGGCATCCTTCACTCTAAATTCATATGTTAAACCCTAATGCCCAAATAATGGAATTTGGAAGTAAAATTCTTGGGATTTGGGTGATGAGGGTAGAATCTTTATGAATGAGAATGGCTTTATAGAAGAGACTCCAGATAATGCCTTGTCCCTTTAGCTAAGGGAGGACATTACAAGTGTTGCTATCTGTGAACCAGAGAGAGGACCATCTCCATCCAGCAAATGTGCTGGCACCTTGTCTTGGATTTCTCAGCCTCCAGAACTATGAGAAATTAGTGTGGATTTTTCAAAAGTCACCTAATCTATAGGTTTCTGTTAGAGCAGTTCAACCAGTTTGGAAACATAGAGAAAAGATAGTACTAAGAAAAACTTTGTGTACTTAAAAAAAAAATCTCAGGTGGCCTTTCAAATATAGATAAAAGAACTATATGAATATGTTACTTTTTTAACCTGTGCAATGTTATAAAAAACATCAGAAAACTATAATCCAGTTTAAAATTTTTCTTTATAAACAAAATGTAATATATACCAAATGGTAGTTTCTCTCCCATCTGGTGAATCATTTAAAATGGAACATATGAAATGCTTGAATTTGTGTTATTATCAATATATAAATTGACTTTCTGGATTATATATTCAAATTTATAATTTTTAAAAATCCAATTCTGGCATACCTGTTCTACAATATCCTTAGTGATTATTCAAATATCATTTTAATTCTTTCAGTTGAAATATTTTGAACTCTTCTTAATTTTATTTACCATGGTACAGCAGAATGACATCATTTTGCCTTTTCTAGTATAGAAAATTGGATACATTTGAATGTCTCAGTTCTCATTAACCTATTAAAAATAACTATTATTATTTCTTTTACCTACAAGAATGGCAAAGATTTTAATTAAATCAAAGGCAGAAAGACTGTCAATGAGCTTTGAAACAAGCATTTCATATGCTTTAGGTGGCAGATAGTGTAAGTGTAAATAAAGTGTTTTATTCTCTCTACAGGTGAGTTTAGGCAAAGGTATCACAAAACTGTAGTCACTTCTTTCTGATTCCATTTCTGATTTCTGATTTTAGGACAGGGTATATATATATATATATTCGTGGTGATGTACATACATATATATATATATCACCATGAATTGAGTTTATTTAAGCACTGTAATTAGAGAGCTAGGTGAAATGTGAATATGTGATTATGCCTACATAGAAATGATGCATATATGACTATAAGTACAGGTAGATGGAAAGATGGATTCATGGATGGATGGATGGATGGATGGATACATATATATGCATATATATGCACCTACATATATAGATACATATATAACATATATAGAGAGAATGAATCAAATATATCAAACTACCTGATCTCCAAGTCACATATTAGCGTGCCTAATAGATTTCATTTGTATAACATTGATTTAGAAATAAGATGAATAAAAGGATGGATTTTATTTTAAATTGCTATAGATCAAGCCATGATGTCTTTATCCCATATGTGATTATTCCAAATAAATAGAACATTAAAGAGAAGCAAATAATGAAAAAAACATAGGATCATGAATTCCAATCTTAAATTTGAGGCTACATTTCTCCTAGAAGGAACTATATTAAAGTTAGCAGAGGGTATAAGCTATTTTTTTTCAGTCAGGTAGAACTGCTTCTCCTACTAATTCTTTTTTGACTACTTTTCCCCTTGAAATTTACAGATAAAGAAAAGGTTGTCAATGACTAATATACATGAAGTTGTTCCTCCAAGGCTATATAGCTGCTGAGAAGGTAGGACTGGAATCAAATCTCTTATTCATTGTGAAGTGAAAAATTTTGATTCAAGATGTTCTGTTTCCTTGTGTATATCCCTTAGTACATTTTTTTATACTTCCACATTACAAAACAAATTGCATTTCTTGTTCTTTAACAGAAGTGAGTTCACCAGGGACATTTATGTACACTGACTCAGTAATATATAGTTCATGTTATAGTTTTCATTTCTAGCTACAGACCTCAAGGCGGAAAAGCTAATCATTTTGTACAATTATTCAACCACAGGGCATCTCTGTGGGAATTGCCTAAGTAACTGATTAATTTTAGGAATACCTGAAGAACAAAATTGAATAAAAACACCAGGGAATGAGTAACTTTGCTGATAATGTCATAAGTGTTTAATATTGGGGCAAATGGGACTTTTGTAGAGTAACCGTTGGGGAAGGCTTGATACCAAATTTATAAATTAATGATTGAAAACCAAAATGACAAATCACTTGAAATACCTTTTCTATAACAAGAGAGTAGTTTTCTTAATGGAAAAAACATATATTTTTATAATATCACAAAAAGAATACTTTCTATTCTCTATTCTTGTTTTTACTAACATTGTCAATAATAGCCAAAACTTAATAACTGAAATATCCATTACATATGTAGAAGTTGATGGTTCTTTCACCCTGACTTTAACCTTTTAAACTTCTATATAAGATTATTTTTTTTTCATTCACATGGAGGATACTGAGGGAAAAATAATATTTTGTTTTCTGTTTGTGGGTGTTTTTGTTTTGCAATCAATGCTTATAGCAATAAGTCATAGAATTTGAGATTTAAACACATCAGATTTACGAATTTTTGCATTTGGTATGTAGCTATGAAAATGAAAAACAGTTTGTTTGGTATACAATCCTAATTTATTTGTGCATTTCCTTCCCCCCCCCACACTAAATTAGTTCTTTTTAATTACTCCTTTGATATTAGGTGATCAAAACATACAGAAAAACATGTATAAGTACTAGTTTTAGAACTTATACTTTAGTGTGACCTTTTCTCAAATTATAAAAATGTCATGGTCTAAAAACATTGAATCTCTTTTTTATTATATATAATTATAGTGAAGCATTAGAAATATTGTATAAAAATAATCCCTTATCCCAGTGTTTTCAATGTAACCTCATTAGTGTCCTCTGTAATTAACTGTATACATTCCAAAATCTATTGAAATAAAATGAAATTTTACTTTTATTTATTTCAGATCTCTTTTTGAAAGTGAGGACAGATTAGCCCATGTCAACTGTCATTTATATTAAAACCAAAAATAAGAATTCAAGACTAGGTTGCTTTTACATGCTTTAGTACTATGGGGAACAAACAGTGAGTGATCTGTAATGCTCTCAAAGGTGAAAAATGAAAGTGTGTCTATGTTTGCAAAGAATGAAATTGGAAAGCTCAGTGTAGAGGTCTGCTGAAGATCAATGGCTCTAAGCTTTGAAACTCAACAGACAAAAAATATAAAATTAATAGTATTAATTATTTTATAAGAAGACAATGTAATCATTGAAAACACATCAAATCCAGCACAAGGTGTTTTAAACAGACTACTAACAGAATTTTAGGAATAAGAATTCTGGTGGTGTCTAAAGCTATATTATATACAATATAACATCCAAAGGCATAAACAAAAAAATATTAAAATATTTATCAAAGTTACTTTTCTATTTTGCTATTGATTGCCCAGTACATTTGAGAAATTTTCATTTATATTATAAAATGAAGGTTTGTAAAACCTAATGTCAGGAACAGTTGAAAAATCATAATGAACTGATAAAATTATCATGGTCAAAAGTATAGTCTTATTTAGCCTTCCTGGATCTGGGAAAAATCCAAGATGATATATTATGTGGTATGCCAATTTAAACTCTTAATGGAATATTTCTTTTCAGACTCTGATTATACTGGCATTACTCAATTACAAAGATGTATTTATGAATTCTCAGGTGAAAGCAGACTATCTGCTTCTAGTTTTCTGAAAGAAGAAACAAAAAAGAAAAAAAAAGTTGCTGATCTTAAGAAACTTCAGTATAGTGATTTCAGAATCTATGCATTAAAATATATTTAGCTTGCTTATAAATAAATACAAAAATTCAGGTAATTGGGACACTGCTGATGGATTAAGCAAATCTACATTTGAAACAGAACAAATGTTGAGTACAAATGGATTCATTTATAAAATTAAGGATAAGATTAATAACTGCATTAATTCCCAATTTCATTGACTTCTCTGTTTTTTGAGCTAGTTTCTTAATAATATGAAACAATGACTTGCCAGTTAATTTTAGGCATTTCTAATATTTTCTCTTTATTTTCACTTTTCTATCAAGTCACTTGTGTTCCTCAATGATTGCTTTTTTTAAAAATATGTGTGTATATATATATATATATATATATATATATGTATTATATTTCACATCTTTGAATTCCCAGGGATTTACCCACCACCTCCCCTCCATGACCACTCCCATTCATCCCACCCCACTCCCAGTTTTGTACTTTAGTTTGGTTGTTAGTTTGTTTTGACTTTTCCTCCTGGCCTTTTGTGTGTTTTTCCTATGTTCCATATATTAGTGAAACCATTTAGTTTCTGTCTTTTTCTTTCTGACTGATTTCTACTAATACCATTATTTTAGGTATACCCATGTTATCTCAAATTCATCAAGTTTGACATTTTTAATTGATAAGTAGTATTCCATTGTGTATATATACCACATCATTTTCATCCATTCATCTGTTTTGGGACATTGGGATTGTTTCCATATCCTTGCAAGTATAAGTAGTGGTGCTTTCTTAAATGTTTGATACCTAGCAATTGTAGTTCCCTAGTAGGTAAAACTTACAATCACATGGCCTAGGCATTCCATTGCACTCCAGGACTTGGCAACAGAGAGAAATATATTCTATTTCTAAATCTTTACAATAAGTGTAGATTAAGAAATTTCTATTTCTTATAGATCTTAAATACTAGATTCTACTTTTTGAATAAAATTTAAAATTACTGACAAGACAAGGAATCAAGGGATACATTTGCTATAATGTTTGGTTTCCTAATTTTTCTCTTCCACCTGTCTGTGAACCCTTATTTATAGGAGTGGTCTCCCATTCATATTCATTTAGAAATTCCTAGTATAAGGTCTTCTATGGGGTAGTTTTCTATTCAACTTAATAAGCAGCTCATTTTTGTAAATAAATTAATCTAGAACAGAGGATCTGTATGTGAATTCAACTTCAAGGATACAGTGGATGGCCCCTAAACATTCCGTTAATAGCTACTTATTAAGTAAACATTGTATTAGGTACTGTTTATTACACTGATGATATGATAGGGTCATGATTAATGCTGAGTCAGATCCTTGCTTTCACTGATTTTACATTGTATTGGAAGGAAGTTGAGAACCAAGATTCAAAAAATAAGTGACATAAAATTTAAGATAATGATAAATATAAGGGAGAATTTAACCACAGAGTGTGTCTTCAGTCCACGCTTTGTCTTGTACATTGAGCCACACCCCTTGATTCTGTGTTTTGGTGGGTCATTTGAAGTTGGGGAAACAGAACAGCTATCTTTTCCTCATTTCTATAGTAAAAAGTTACAAATAAATAACATTTTATCATTTTACAAAAAATTAAATCCCAAAGCAAAATTGAAATTTCCATCATGTAGATAAAGTAAAGCTCACAGGCCCCCACCCAGCCCCTATATCATTTAATTATCAGTGAAGAAAACTATACCCAAGAATCAGTTCTATGATGGAATGCTGAGAGGAAGTCTCGGGAAAAGAATATATGGTCCTCATTGATAAAGGCACCCTTTTTCTGATATACCAGTTTCCTGGGATGACATTTCTGCTTCAAGTTCTTAGTAATATTTCCTTTCCCCATACTTATAAGGTTAATTCAGCATCATTTGTGATTTTTGCCCTTGGCATACCCATCTGTTATTATAACCCCCACACCTCAAGAGACTATTTTGTTTTATTTAGGGTTTATTAGCAAGGAATAGAGCAAAGGGTACAAATTAGGTCTTGCAAGTTCTAGCTGTCAGAAAAATAGTCAGCTGTGATTGATTAATAGAAGAATGCATCTGATCGTGTGGTGCAATACATGGCTGCAGTGGCTTAATACAGTTCTGTCAGCAAAACCACCTCAGCTGACAATCTTTATGCAACAGCCATCTGTTTTTGAGGATTACAAATACTTTATCAAAATATTTATGACATGTTTCCTCTGAAAGATGATATCTTATCCCTTTCAGTAGATTAATGCCTTGAGGGTAACTGCAAAGCTATGTAGAGAGAAAAGCTTAACTTTAAAATTTATCTTCGTCAAAAGCAAATTCATGCCCATTTTTTCCCTACTGTCATTTGGTTATTAAATTAATATCAACTGGAGTTGGTTTCCTTTATTCAAAGATTTAAAGTCAGATTGAGATAAAAAATAGTTTACATTTAAATAACTAATTTGAGATTCAGTTACATCGCTCTTTTATCAGTCTGGTATGCCTATATAAAATATGTAAAGATAATGAAAATTCTAGATGAGTATTTGGAAATTAGAAGACATGTTTCTTAATTTACTAGAAAATAGAAAAATAGAAACAGAATGATTTCCCCTTTCTAATAAAAAGCTATATAAAATACATTTATCTTTTTTATAAGTATGCAGCATAGTTAAGAAAAAGAAACGCGGTCTTAATTTTTATATCACTTTGATTTGCTTTTACCATGATAAAAGTATATTATAAGCTGATAATAGAAAAATAATGTTTTGAAAGAATTATAACAAAAAGATATGGCATTATAACCTAAATATTTCAAATTCATTGGAAGTAAATTTGTATACTATACAATAATTAGGTGGACATTGTCTCATTAGATGGTTATTTTTTCCCCAGAAATTGTATTCAGACTTTGATTTCCCCCACATTTATATGCAGCATATTTTAAATGAAAAATAAGCACACACATGCCTGGATTTATTTCTGTTGATTTTTCAAACAATAATATTTTATTTGAGATAAGTCCAAAATCTAAGAATAGTATCCTTTGTTATGAGTCAGAGTTTTGCCTCAAGACATTGGAAGTAAAAATTACTAATTTTTCTTTAGATGTTTATTATTTCTGTTATGTTTTCATTAGCTGTCACACAGTTCAGCCTTATAAATATATTGATCAATCAACTAAATCAAGGAGAGCATAAGGTGACTCACCATTAGTTTTTTTTTCTTTCAAGTAGAAAATTGTTTCCACCAAGCATCATTAACATGTATTAAGAGTTCATATGAATCTGGTCTATATTTAAGCATTGTATCAGAGTCTGTAATTATCTAAGAAAATAAAGTGTTCAGCAAGAAGATAATTCTGTTGAGTTTTAAGTAACATACTAAATGAGCAAGCCTGGCTTACAGATTATTAGACACCCCAGAGTTAGAGATCCTATGGATTGAACGTGGCTTTAGACAGATCTGGCTTGTATGTTATTCCTGTTACATGGTGCACTGCACCTTACAACTCCTTGCCTAACTTTGCTGAAGTTTAGCATTACCTGGAAGTAATTATCATCAACTTCAAAGTGCCCCTGCTGGAATTCAGTGAGAAAATGCAGATCAGATGTATAAAGAAGCCAGCACAGTGATTAGCACACAGAAACTCAGTCAATGTGACTTCTCTGTCCTCGTATAGCAAGTAAAATGTAATGAATTTTTTCAAAGAGTTACTAACAAAGAAATATAGAAGCTCAGAGTGCGGGGAGGTTAATTAAATTACAGAAATCTGGGAAGTTATCATTTGAACTAAATAAATATTAAACGTACATGTATTGTTGAAAATTTCAGGGGAAATGGAGTCATCCGTAATTCCTGCCCAATTTTGTTTGACCTCAATAAATATCTAATTCTTTTTAGTTGTATTCAAAAGTACTGCTACTATATGCTTAATAGAGTCCCAATTTCAGACAAAAGAGAGCAGCCTACTAAATAAATGAAATTTAAATCCAGTGAGAATAAGAGTGCAGCTGATTTGAGATGAGAATTGTAGTGAGAATTATTCTGTGTGATTGAGGTTAAATTAAATATAATGCACTATGAACTATGTTTCCTTCTGGCACTAGTATGACTGAATAACTTACTCAAAAAGAAAAAAAAAGAAAAATCAAATTGTTAAATTGTTATAACTTTTCTTCACTCAAGTAAGGAATAATTTATCAAAATATGTTTCAAAATGACTATAATATAACATGTGCTGACAAGAAAGAAGAGAAAAAATACGTATGTGATAACTAAAACAGAAGCAAAAACAAACAAACAAAATGACCTTAACATAACTCTGGATAACTAAACTACTAAACTACTAAACTCACAAGCACCATTGTTAAGGTATCTATTTATTGATTCTGTGTGAATCTCAACACTCAAGACTTCCTGTGATATTCATCTTAACCTGACTTTCTCCATATGAAAATGTTGGGGATGGCCAATAAGAACACATCTAGATACACATGGCAGCGGATATGGTCAACCTTATTTTTTATGTACATGTAGCATACGTGACATTATTTTCCTTGTGGCTACATTATTCCTTAGAAATAGTATCACCATGAAATCAGGAGACCATTTCTTTAGTGTCAGTTCTTGATTGTGCCAAGAACACAAAAAAATGTATCATTTAAACTATTTGATTTTTTTGTCAGTAAATATGAAAAGAGAATCAGTAACACTACCACAGCCAAAGATGCTGTGTGAATAGCTTGTGTCTGTGATAAAATATTTGTGATACATGTTTTAGAATTATGAGCAGAAGATAGAGACCTTTTTCTAAGTTACTGAAAGAAATTTTTTTAAGTTTCCTTCTCCTGCCTCTCAGAAGTTTTAAAAGTTGCAGGAATATATTAAGAGTTCTTATTTGGTAAGTGGAAGAACGAAGAAATTATCAATATCTCTAGAAATTTATGCCATTTTGTTACAGAAAATATTTATTTTTTTATGGTCCTTAAGATGACTAGATATTTCCAAAAATCTGTAATTTTGTAAAATTACAAGATTTAAAGAAATGTTACCCATTAAGTCATCATTCAGCAAAAATTATATTTTTGCTATTTTATATATAGATTTATATAGATATATATATAGAGAGAGACTATATATACACATAAATACATATAGAAAGAGGTTTTATATATAGGTATCTATATATCTATGTAGATCTATGCATGTGTATAGTTATAAAGATATATGGAGAATATATAGATATATAGAGAGAATATATATGCACATATATATGTACAAATATAGAGAGGCTATATATACAATATCTATGTATCCGTATATCTATGTCTATATAGATCTATATATTTTATCTATATATATCTATATATATTTATATATAGCTATAAATAGATCTATATCTCTATCTACAGATCTGTATAGATATGCATGTGTGTATAAATACATAGATATATAGATAGAGAGGATATTTTTAAATGGCCTTGGCAGGGCATGGGTGACTGAGAAAGCGAGATTTGAGAAACTTGCTAGAGGTGAGAAAGTGAGTCCTGGAAAAGTGGAAAATGATTTTAGGCAGAGAGAACTGCCAGAGCTTGAACTTTATGAGAGAGTGCGTCCTACCTGTTCCAGGAGAAGCACGGATGCTTCCATAATTGGTATGTCAGTACTAAGACTTTGCTTTTACTCTAAGCAAAATCTCCAGAATGCAGGGCTGACCTCAGAGGTGTATAACCATTATAGTCACAAAGTGTATCACGCCCTTAATCTTAATGTCATCACTGTCTGAAGTTTTTAATAATTTTATCTTTGAAGTTGTGTTTTGAAAATCTCATGGACATTAGAGACCACTCCAGAAAAGTGGTGTTCAGAGCTTCATTTGCACCCTGCCTCCTGTCTCCCCCCTGATTCAGCAGGATGGGTTTCTACTCCTTACTCCATTATTAATGGATAATATTGATAAAAATATATATTGCAGTTTTTTCCTGTCCACTTGAGTCTATGGAAGTGTCCTTTTTTCCCCTAATAAATGTATCCTTTTAAATCAGAGAGAAAGAAAGAAAGAAAGAAAGAAAGAAAGAAAGAAAGAAAGAAAGAAAGAAAGAAAGAAAGAAAGAAAGAAAGAAAGAAAGAAAGAAAGAAAGAAAGAAAATTGCAATGAAGCAGATGAAAAAGTGATCCATGAGTTAGGAATGTAATCAGCAGACAAAGGAACATAAAATATATTAACTCTACAAAATGGATAAACTCAAGGAAGAGATGTAGGAACTCAAGGAAAAGATGACGTCAACATGAAAGGATGAAACATGAGCTGTGAAAGCTCAGGAAACATCTGGAAAAAAAAAAGTAACAGAAAAGTAAGGTTGAAATTGGAATGAGTACAAGACAAAGTAAATATAAGACAAGTAAAGATTTTATATATTTTTTTTCTTGTCATATATATAAATATATGGATCCTCTCTAAAAACACATGCACGCAAACACAAAGAAAGAAATGGAACAAGTGTTTTAAGAAATATCACAAGAAGAAAAAAAAGCAGAAACAAAAACTCAAAGGAGGACTTCAGTACAAAAGTTGAAAAGGTACAATTTGTCTCAAAAAATATTGATCCAGAATGGACTATGCTGAGATACAGCTCCGAATTTCAAAACAAGAAAAAAGGGGGCACATTTTAGATTGGTCTTGGACTTATTTAGAGTGCAAATCCATAAACCAGGCTTTTTGGTTTGTTCTTTATAGTTAAGTTGCTGGAGATAAGTGTCAGTGGGTAGACTTGAGAAGCCTATGAAATTTCTGAAGAAATCAACGAAAACTCCAGTGTATCCAATAACAAAATCAGGTAGACTGAGCTTTTCCACATTCTGTGGAAAATATGTATGCTAACCTTACCTGATATAGTTGAGGAAATAAGTTAAAAAGTCTTTAATGAAAGAGAAATTCAGATAATAGATTCTGAGTGGAAAAATGTCTTAGGATTTATTATTCAGTATACATTTTTTACTAAAATCTGCCATTACTTTTTTCTTATAGATTAAAATATAAGAAAAATATGAATTTGTTAGAAATTAAATATTGAACAATTAGCCAATTGCTTACCATTGTGTAATTAAAATTTCCTCACCTAAGAAAGATGAGGTTTCTATTTCTTATCTTTCTTAGAATCTTATGAGGAAAGAAAATGTAAAATTTCCCACCTTTATATTTGACTATAAAAAATTACCCAATTATTGATTCTGTAGCAGAGATTTTGCTAACAACATGATATGGGAAACCATGTTGGTAATAAGTGATTTCTTCCTCTACAGAGGCTCCCTATAGCTAAAATGAGTGGACTAGGTTGGAGTCTGACTAATGGACAACTTCTCTATTTCTCCTGCTCCACCACGACTCCATATTTGAGTCAGATATATAATTATTTTTCGTTCATGTTTTTTAGAATTGAAATAAACCCCAAGCAACATATAAGGCTAAGTTGTAGGTGATCTAAAACTGAATAAAATCAATTACCTCTGAATCTTATATTCACAGGAAAAGAGAAACAGAAAGTGGCATGGGGGTGGGACTGTGGTGGGGAAGTGAAAAACCAAAACTAAAAACCAGTAAAAACTGTTTCTGAAAAACACGGAGAAATCAAAACTCCACTCTTCCTGTTCAATGCCTCAGGCTTTGACTGAAGACCCAAATTCTCCTGGTTTACCCTGTCTCTGTCATTTTCTGCATCAAGTTCATAACTTTATGAACTCTCTTTTACCCTTTTTCTTAAACTACTTTGATTAGTATTTTCAAGTGAATTTAAATTATCTCCATGTAATACATTATTTTCCTCATATTTGCTTTTCTAAAACATATCCAGAAGTCTTAACCCCCCTCACCTTCATACCAAATTAAATTGTTTTTGAAGCCGTTAAATTAACCTGATTATTCTATTATCAAGTTCTTATTCATTTCAAGTTTTTATACTGTTGATATTGTTTTTATATCTATCCCAAATCCTGAGATCGAAACTATTCTTTTTGGGGAGGAATATGGGTGTGTATATAAGTATACAGGGGAAAAGATGAAATACCACATAGTAGATTGCTTAACATTAAAAAAAGTACTTTTCAAATGAATAAAATGAAAAACCTGTAAAATAAACACTGTGGATCTTACCCCCAAAAATCTAATTTTCAGTGATTCTTGGTGTTAACTGATCTTGGACTTACTCTTTAACACATCTAAAAATATCTTTAAAAGTATGTGACTGCCCTCTTGATAGTAGTATTTTATTAAATATATGTGCAACTTTACAACAGCAAAGTGCAAAATTGAAATCAGACAGACTAATGATCAGGGATGAACTTATTAATTAACATTTACAATGCAATATTTGCCATGCAAATATTTCTCCCACATATGTGGTAACTAACCACTTTTTTTATGGACTGACTCTGGCTTTCACTTTTGCCATCTGTCAATTAAAGGGAAGGAAGATGGCAAAATCAACTCCCTTTTAAGACAAAATAAGAAGACCTTGCCTGATTTTTCTGCCAGAAGTAGAATTTTCCAACTTTTCTGACATCTCAGTTTACAAAATAGAAGAAACTTTTTTCATTTCCCCCCCTCTGTTTTTGTTAATTCCTCTTCTGTTCTTTCAAAGCATTTTATTCAGCAGTGTAATAAGAACTTATATTAAAAATTCAATTACTTTCCCCTTTCGACTTGGCAAAAACAGCCACAAATGGCCCTAAGCTGAAAATATTCCTGGAGACTTGATCTCATTTAGTGATGTTTTTGCTGTGGTTTCCCTGACCAATAACAAGACTCAATCTTAAGAGTGCAAAGGTCTTAGTCTTTTAAATTTTCTTATAAGCCATTCATTATTTTACACTATTGTTTGCACTTAAAAATGAATTAAGAAACTTTTTTCAAGCTTCAAAGAAATTTATTCAAAGCAAGAATTTGCAATTCAGAGATTAAAGTCAATCTACTCAAACTTGTCTTTAAACTCCAGGAGTTTATAAACCTAGAGCTATTTATTTTTTATTTCTGAGAGAATGTTTTGATTACAATCCTACCATGGACATGTTTAGTTTCTTATGGAAAGTATAAGAATGTAGCAACAGTCTTCATTTTCTACCTTCCTGCAACTCCTTGATTTTTAATTTGTAAGCCATGGTTTGTGGTTCAGTATTATATAATGAAATCATTGTATTCAATTGAATAAATATGCAAAACAAGTTAAAATGCAGTAAATATGTAATTACATACATATATAAAACAACACTATCAAAGTATTCATTATGAATAATGAAAGTAAATAGTGTGACATGAGTTTTGTTTTGTGTGCGTATGTATTTGTGCGTGTGTGTATGTGTTGGGTCTCGATGCAAAATATGTTTGTTTTTTTTTTTTTTTTAATGAGACTAGGTCTCGCTATTTTTTCCCATGGAACCGCAGGCTCTCGTTGCCCGGGGTACCACAGACTCAAGCAATCCCCAGCCTCAGCTTCCCAGGTAGCTGGGATTACAGGTGCGTGCCACCACACCCAGCTATTTTTGGGGGATTAGGTCTTGCTACCTGGCCCCGGCTGGACTTGAACAGCAATTCCTGGCCCCGGCAGTAGCTTCCTAGGCTGCCACCTAAAGGCATGTGCCACCATGCCCGGCCCCAACAAAATATATTTCTTCCTATGCTTCTATTCCATTTTGTTTAACAAATAACCAAAACTCTGGCTTAAAGCAATATAATATAGTCATTTTATATCCTCACACAATTTTCACAATCAGGAACTCAAGAGTCTAACTCACCTCTGCCCTAGAGTGGGTATTGTCATTGGAGGATTTGGAGACTAGGTCCACTCTCCCCTATAGCCTCCTTCACTCTCTTGTTTGATATGTGACACTTGGGTATCCTGTGTCTAATGTAGACTGTTCTTAGCATTCTGCATGTGACCTTTTCATGTAAACAAGCAAGTAACTGGGTCCCCTGGATAACCACTGCAATAAAGTGACAGAAACAGCCTTACTTTCCGTCATCTAGCACTGTTAAGTCACAAAGCAATATAGTGTCACTGTACCATATTCTATTAGTTAACATATTAATAGACATACTTAACACAGACTACTGCAGTTCAAAGGAGCCAAACATGAACTCCATGAGGAATGTCAATGTGATCCTATAAAAGAGCATGTAGAATAGAATATATATTTGTATGGCCATCACTGTAAAATAAAATTTTATGCCACAGTGTTATAGTCAAAAAATTCAAAACTACTTGATCCTTGGCCACAGTCTATAGGATATTAGGTTCTGAATATTTTATGAGACATGAAAAGATTTACATTAAAGAAAGCTACATTAAAATGTATGGTCATTAAGCTAGGAGACAGAAGAAAAACAGTTCAGTTTAAATTTATAGGGAAGAAGGGGGAATTTGTGGACTCTCAAATCGTAGGTGATATATATTGGTCAGTATGGATGTGAATCTTTTTTCTCTTTTTTTAAGTGTTGTACCTCCCATAACTGGGTTTGAGAAAAGTTCCTATTTTATTTAATTATTGAATTGCTTACAATGTACATCAGTTGACTACCTATTCTAGGCATTACTTTAGGCACTAGAGAGAATATTTAGTCAAACAAAACAAGACAGTTGCCATTACTTAACACATAGCTCCATCAGGAAAAATATATGTCATTTCAGTGTGCTGTTCTAAGCTGAAATAGGAAAAATTGCTGGGTGCTATGAGTATTCAGAGGAAAAGGTAACATTCTATTTAGACTAGTAGAGGCTTTATAGAGAGTTTCTTTTTGAATTACATCCTGATATGTTCCTGATGGCAAGTTATGTCATACAATGGTTCTGCTAACTTAGTCCCACTGAAAAATGGTATTCATAGAAGATGCTGGAGATGAAATAAATCGATTAAGTTAGACACAGGAATGATTGGATTCCTATGATGACTGAGTCAGGTTCATATTGTGACTATTGTATGGCTAACCTTGTACCTGGATAAATGACTGAACCTCTCTTTACTTTGGGTGTTTGCATGGAATAAAATGAGAAGAATGACAACAGTTATAATACTTTCATGATGGTTAAAAGAAATAGTATTTGTGAGACAGTTGTAGTAATATATGACAATTCTTAAGCACTCAAGAATTATCTGATGTAATTAGCACTGTTTTTATCATTATTATTATTATAATCGGGTGACAACTTTTTGCAGTTTATCAGAACTAAACTTGCTTATCAAAAATTAAGCCATGGCTGTCGTCACTTCAGGTCTCATCATTATTAAAACACAGATGGAATAAGAATGATAAAGTCAATTACTTAGAATTTTTCTGCTTTATTCTCATTTTAGCACTTGGCAATAAATACTTTTCGTCTATTTTGCTTTTACTACTTGTTTATTCAAGAAATCTTTGTGTCCCTGCCAGTGATGTTTCAATCAGTGAAGCAGAACCACTTGCATGAAATTTATATATTTTACTTCATTTGACTGGCAATTGAGATTGTGGGTTTGTAATCAAGTCTAAATTCTTTCTACTAAAGATCTTCAGGAAGGGTAAGTTGGGACTTGAAATTCTTCCACAGAACCAAAGTTGACATCTGCATGCATTGCTCCTAGTCAGTGAAACCTCAGTTCTGTTTTTAAGGACCTTGAACTGATTAAATCAGGTCAACCCAAATAATCTATGATAAATTTCCTTACTTAAGTTTTGTAATGATGTGAACTTAATTATATCCACAGAATACATTCACAGAGACAGTGTTTGATTGAATAACTAGAGATTGTTACCTCACCAAGTTAACCATCAAAAGACCATCACCATAACTAATTGCCTATTTTCTCTGTCATGTATATGATTCTACACCTACCACCCTTAACATTCTCTGTATTATAACAAAATCTTCAAAAAAAAGTTGCTAAGGGAAGAGAAAGTATGTATGTGTCATGCTATGTGGCTTCCAATAAGTCTTTCTAAGGACTTTGAAAAACACATCCTATAAGCAAATGCAAATGGAAAAAATTTTAGGTCAAATTAAATTATGAAGAAAAAAATAATCCTATTAGCAGTATGGAACATTCACTAATAATGAGAGGTGACCTTCAGAAAGAACCATTAGGAAGACATTATGTTTATATAGGTGAGAGAAAATGGCCCTCAAACTAGGCAAGGGAAAATGGGAATGAAAGACATATTTGATAGAATGCTGAAAGAGATGTTAAGAAAAATTCCATCACAGAAAAAGAATAATATGAGATTAGTCAATAACTGCTACTTATTAGGGGAGGGCTATGGACTAGGAAAAGACAAATTATAATTTCTTCAAGTAAGAGGGCAAATAACAAGTTTCAACACCCTGACAAAATGCTATTAAAAAAAACAAAAGGACCGCTATATTTCTTGTTGATTGTTAGTTATAAGCAATAGTGTAGTTAGTATGAAGCATAGGA
The DNA here is from genome assembly GCA_004024945.1 of Uropsilus gracilis. Lineage (NCBI taxonomy): Eukaryota > Metazoa > Chordata > Mammalia > Eulipotyphla > Talpidae > Uropsilus > Uropsilus gracilis. The sequence continues at coordinate 82,885 of PVHY01003701.1, read as the reverse complement.
GTGAAATTATGAAGAAAACTCACCAACTTATTGGTTGCAAATATATTTTACATATATAGATCAAAACAACATGATTGTTACATTGGAAGATGATCATCCTTTGAGTTTTAAATACTTTTAAAAAATATTGAGATTTTGTTGCTATTTTATGTTATTCTCTTCTAGTGTTTTATTAATTACTGCAGCTGTTGTAAGTAACTTAGTTAATATTTAATTGCACTTGTGCCCTGGATTGTTAAAGCTAAGGTTGTGATTAAAAGCAATCAGAACAATAAAAATATTGCATTTTAAGGATCCCTTTGTATCACTCTACACTTACAATTTCCATGTAGTAACCAGTATGTCAGTTTCTTTAAGAAACAAAGAACCAAAATACAAATTATATAAAAGGTAATTTAGGAACTACTGATACATGATATAAAGCTGATATATAGCATATCAGATATGTTAATTATTATATTAATGTTCTTTCCAAGTATTATTAAAATTACTAATGCAGAAAAAATTGCCAACACCATTATATACAAATTTCATATATAAAAATGCAAGTATTTAATAATCTTCATCTTGTGATAATTTTTAAATATGTATTTTGAAGTATAATATATTGCAGAATGCCATGTTTGTGGAAAATAAGAGTCTAATAGGTTTGAAAAATATGGAATTAAAGAAAATGATTTTATTATTATAAAACTTTTCACAGTCTATAATATTTCAATGTATATCTTGAGTTTTGTAGTAAAGCAAACCATATGGAGCATTTATTAAACTTACTTCACTAGATTGTATACATTTTGAAATACTGAATAGTATGAAATCTCAAAATTATTTCTAGAAGCTTGGTTTTTGGTTCAGGTTAATTGAGTTAACACATCTATTCATTATTCTTCCCCCCATGTCTCATTGAAATTATTAAATGAAAATAACATAGATCAGATACCATCCTGTTTATTTTGTGAGGACACCATCAACAAAATAGAATAATAATTAGTAATTCCTATGTAACATAGGATATGTTAAACTCACATTAAAGAAAATTTCCAAAAGAAACACAAAGGATCAACATATATATATATATATATATATATATATATATATACACACACACACACATATATAGAGATAGATACATACACACATGCATACATACATACACACATACATAGATACATACATAGATACATGGATGGATGGATAGATAATAGATAGATGATAGATAGATATAAATATAGATATCTATATCTATACCAGCATATATATGTATATATATGTATATATATATATATATATATATATATATATATACAAAAAATATGAAAGGTTGGGTTTATCAGTACATGTATGGTGTGGATATTATTGTAGGCAATTGACAAAACTCTACTCTTACTCTCCTATTCCTAAGGGAATTGAAATAAAAATAAGTATTTGTTTTCAAGATAAATATATTATTTTGTTGATCAGGGCTCAGTCAGGATAATAGAAACCATTCTAATGAATGTATGAGTAAAGAATTTAGAATAGAAAGAACCAAACTCCATGACTTTTGGAAGACCAGCATTCAGGAAGGTCAAGTAAATGGCTTCTAAAAATCAGACTTTGGTTCTGAAGATCTCACTTTGCATCATCACTATGAATGCTCTTAAGAAACGTGTCTGGAAATGTGAGACAGCTCTTACTTCGCCCCAATAACATGTTATTCCCAAAGAGCTTACTGGGAGCTGTCAAAATTGTCTTCTCCACATACGAGTCTAGCTGCTACCACATTGAAGATGATGAAATGAATAGCATTCATTGGGCTTTTCAGTCTTGAACACATTCCAATGGTTGTAATTCTCTAACTAAGCAGTATATAGGGATGGGAGTGCTCTGAAATATTGTTCTAAAACATAGACGGTAACAATGTTTTAGCAAATTATCAATTGGCAATAAACCAAATTGGCTGTTCAAATAATATTTGGATAGTTGACATGGAGAATTCAAAGACATGAATTTAAATCAATTCAAAGCATGGCAGACATTGAGTTACACAAAATAATGTAAAACTATCCCCAAAGAAAAAAAAGACAAACCATACTAAAATATAAAACATAATTAAACTTAAAAGGACAAGAAATTTCAGAGTACAGTGGTCTCATTTCTCACCAGGAAAGAGTGATATCATATTTGACTAAAGATCACAGTATGAAATAGGCTTTATTTCCTCAGCAAAAATACAGTGTGATATCACAATTTCATATTTATACAGACATTTCTTATATTCTATTGTGTGCATTAGGTTAAAGTGTTATCCTGACAAACGGTTGCATCTCCATCTTAGTCCATCTTACCACGTGACACACTGGTTCTACAGGACTTTTATTTTTTAATTTTCAAAGCAGATGAAAAAAGCATGTACTACAGTGGAGTATGCTCAGAAATGTGTAATTATGAATAATGTCTAATAGCAAGGACAATCAATTCTCCTACTTACAAATTTTATTGATTATACAATTTATAAACATGAGGAAAAATAGTTCATGAAATACTGACAACAAATGCAGTTGATCTGTGTTGAATCTCTTTGTAGAAGAATATGCTACACATTTCAATTGCTTCAAGTAGAAATTTCTAGAAGTGAGACTTGAATTTTGAACAGAGACCATCATCACATTTTTTTCAGTGTGACTTTTGACTTGTTGACTAAATTTAATTTTTGTCCTTATGAACATGAGTAAACCATAGTAAAAGTTATTTCCTTTATTTGTTTTATAAGGTTGCTTTCTGAAGATGATTATGAGTGAAAGACACCACTTGGTTAGGCAAAAGTTAATTTATATATATTTAGTTTTCATAGAGAAAATGACTTAAATTCATGTTGTGTACACAAGAAAATTCAGATGGTTATTTTTTATGAATATGACATTCAGTTGATAGTTACTTTGAAAATACACTAATGCTTCTTTGGAAGAAAATACATTAAAAAAGACTATTAAACTAATATGCTGGAAAATTTTGATACTACAGTAGCCCCAAAGGAAAGGGCATGTTTTCTGTAATGTGAAATTTTGAGGGGAAAATAAGTTTAAATAGAAAGTTGATTGAGGGCAATTTTTCTGCAGTACTACAGGTACTAGGCAAAATAAATTTTTTGTCTGTTAGATAATTATTTTGGCAGGAGGCTTCTGACTACTAATAGGGAAAATAAGTTGATTTCAGGGTCGATAATCTTCAATTTTGGAATATTTTGGCATTCATTTTTATGATTATTGATTAATCTTGTAATTTACTTACAATGAATTTACCTCTTTAAAGTCTAGCCAACATGTGTCTTTCACAACATTTATCTAGGTTGTTTATCCCTCTGGCTATGATGCTCACAAGTGGTTGGGAAAGCCATGCTATTCTAAGAGATAACATTGATGCTGCAATAGAAAACAAAGATTTAGAACACTCACAGCTTGTAAGACTATTATCTAGAGTTGTTTATAACTTATAATCCCTGTTCCAGAGCCAAATTAATCATAGATTCTTACTAGTATCTGTTCACCACATAATTCTACCCATTAATCTGAGAATTCGCCAGTCAGACAAACCAAATGTGAAGGAGATCATGTTAGAAAAACCTCGGAGTTAGATCAAGTGGTAATAAGATATACAAAGATGTTTTAGTAATAATATTTTTAAAATACCAAAATGAAGTAAAACTCTTAGTTTCTAAGAATACTGACCTTTATACTAAATGTGGGTCATTATGAACATTAAAAATATGAAGATATCACACATTCATAAAAGTGATCTAAGAAAGTGACTTATTTTACATGTGTCTTTCAGGAACTTTTATATCCTGGCATTTATATTGCTAACACTATCTTGAAGCAGTTATTAAACTTAATAGTTAATCCATTTGAACCCATTTAACCTTCCCCTTGAAAGGTAGTTATCATTCATTTTACCATCAAGAGAATGGAAGTGTGAAATAATAAGATCAAAGGAGTGAGAATCAAGTGATTTAACTGCTTTTAAGTCTTAACTCTTCTCCTTGCTGTTTTGTGAGATGGAGTAACTCAGTTGATCTCTCTGATTCTCACTTCCTGATTCTGTGAAATGAAAATGATATAAATCACAGATTGTAGACATAATTTACTGAGACTATGGAGAAGAGAACATGTTAAGACTGTGATGTGTTGCACACTTGTATGTTAAAACTACCACTTTTAAACATCACTACTGTTATTCCCAAAATAAAAGATCTAAGGAAGCCTAATTTAGGGGAAAAATACAGCAGTTGACATATGACTGCATGTCTCACCTCCTAATTTTATTATTTCCACTTCCTTCCAAAAAGATAAACAAAAGTATCTCAAACAATACTCAATAGATAGCATCAAATCAAGTATGGCATGACTCAGTGGCAAAGGTCTTGAAAAAAATGTGCTGGTCATGGAACTATTAAGGGCATACAGGATATTTCTTGATTGCCTATAATTTGGGATATAAAGTGAAAAAGTGAGAATCTGTGACTGATAGCATGAGGTCAAAGTGAATGTTTGTTCATTGGTCAAAAAGTCACATCCAGAAAGAAAGCAGTTTTGGTAAATCAGGTATGAGACTAAATAGATAATAAAAAAGGAACACTGAATAATAGTTGTGTCCTACTTAATTGTCAAATAGGATGTATTTAATGAATACATTTTAGTAAGAAAGTAAAGAAGAACAATCTGTCTATCCAGCCAGTCAGCCAACCATCTAGATAATGTTAAGATTGTTTACTGAATTTAATACAAAACTAGTTGTTATCCAAGGAGTTTACAAAACTTTAGGGTTATCTGTTTAATTGGACTGAAATTATTTGTATTTTCCGACAAAATCTAGTTAACACAAGACTTAAATAAGTCTGATTTTTATTTAGTAGTGAACTGTTGAACAAAGAATATCATCCAAGATAATCCTTTTCTAAACTTTTCCCCTTATAACATTAAAAGGATATACTCCTCCATCTTTTGTTAAAGTGTCACATCATCTTTATGACTTAATCTCGATATACAATGCTTACATAGTTATTTCATTTTAGAGCCACATTATAAAGTAATGATTATAAAGTAACACTTATGTTATGATTTTCATTTTATAGTTAAGAGAACTGATACTGAGTGATGATATAGCTTCTGATTAATAGATTGAGAAAATGTAAATAAATATAGTGCTTTTCTATGAATTTCCATATCATTTTTTAATGTGTTCTGCACAATGAATCTTAATTCTGCATATTTTAGTATAGTATTTTGTTATTTGTTACATGGACAGTTTCCTTTCATTCATTATGTTAACAAATGAAAACAGAACCCCAAAACACAGTAAAATTGACATTTTTCTAAAGTGTTTCTCAGCTGTAGGGGAAATGAAAGACAAAGCAACCTAGCCCCTGACCTGAACCTTAAAGAATATATGGTGTGTGCACATTCCACAGCACTCTACCTTTCTAACACGTAGATATAAACATAATGGATCATTTAAAAAATAATTTCATCTAACCACTTTTTAACGACTATCCCTTTAAGGGAACATTGACAATCAGTTTAAAGGTAGAATTGTAGTTTTCCAGGCAGAGTTTTTGGAAAAGGGAATTTCTAAATTAGCATGCATGGAGAGTACTTAGTTGTGCCTATGCTTCCTGGAAGACCCAAGCTAATGAGGTGTGCCACTTAGCATTCTCGTTCCTGGAAAATATGTAATAAGTGACATATTATAGTGTTAGTTGAATATTTTCACTTGCAGGGTCTTTGGTTTCTGTTGCAGTGCTTGATTTGAGCACAAGCTCTTCTAAAACAGGTCAGCCAACAACTGAGTGGTCAAGGTAACAAATGCGAGTCATTTTTGCTGACTCTACGATTCCCCTCCAAACAAATTATGCCTTAGAACTATCCACTGAGATTTTCTCAGAGCTGCACAAGGTTTTGGAACATTGCTTCATGCTTCTTCCTCCCCTCCCCTTTCATGACTTCATGGTCTGAAGCCCCCACTTCCCCATTACTTCTGTCCTCTCCTTTTTCTTTCTTAAGCATTACCTCCAACACACTTCTTGCACTTCTGTTTCACCACATGTTTCCTGGAAGATCCATAGTAATATTGTATAGTAAGAGAAAGAACTGCCAATATTCTTGGCAGTTGCTTAATATATTAAGCAACCTCCTTCTGGTTGTAAAATGAATTTAAACAACAGCAACCAACAACATCAACTGAGAAAATATGTATTCAGAATTACTCGAACATATTTGCTTCAGCATTTCGTTCTGTTAAATAGTTCCTCTGATGCAGGGTGATTTTTTCAGAAAAAAAAAAAAGATATAAACTTGAGTAAGATATCTGTGTTGGGAGAGTGCATACATACTTTTATAACCCTGGGAGTGGGAAGTTTGAAAGATACCATTTATATTTTAGAAATTGCTCCTGGTAGTGAAAAGTCTGCTGTGAGTGGGTTTGGAATTTCCTCTAGTTCGGGACCTTATTGTATGGGGAAAAAGTTATAATCACATATAGACACATTCATATTATTATCATTGCATTATATAATTAATTAATATCATAGTAACTGAACATTAATTTTTTTAAACATTGGGAGAAATTCAGTTCATCACAATGTTTAGTTAAACCATCAATACATTACTTAATCAAACTTTTTAGGCATTAAGATATAATTAAAATTATGATTAATCTATTTTTCACCATTATAGTTGATAGTGAGATTTTTAGTGTATCAAAAGTATCTGATAAATGCATTAACACTGGAGGAATTTATAAATTAAGTCGCATAGATTCTTAGAATACTAATGTTATGCCTGTAATAAAAAGTCAAAAATAATTACTCGAGCACATCTCTGAAAAACAGATACAATGTTGTATGCATTTATAATAAATGACTTACAGTTCGTTATGGACCATATGCCTTTGAACACTATACAATCAATCAACAGATAATGTGTAATCAAATTACTGGAAGCAAACTTTGAGAACTGCCTTTACAGTTTTCTCTTCCCTCCAACCTGCAATGTAGCTATGGATTAAAAACATGAAAAAATAAAAGTTGACTCATACAAAACCCTTTCCCTTTTATTTGCAAAATAGCTGTTCTAAAGGAATATATAATATAATTGAATTTTCATTCAAAGCTTCTGTCCTTTCTGGAAATGGTAAAATGATTCACCTGATAAAAATAAAAGTCAATTATGCAGCATAGAGTTTCAGTAAGTCTATTAAAGATTTGTGTTTTTATCCCTGAAAATCCAGAAAACCATTATATATAAATTGAATTGCTCTATCCAGCTTGTGGATTCAAAACTCCATATGCTCCAGATTTTTACCACTTTCCCATCTTTAGGCTATATCAGATCTTGAGAATTAGAAATATATGTTATCACATTTTTGTTGAGTTATAGTCCCCAAACTATTTTGCTTGATCCTTTCATACACTAAACAAAAGTAAATTAAAACCTAGATTGTGCTTATTTGAAGGTCAGTATCTGTTTGCATGGCATTTACATCACAATCATGATGAAATACTGCATTCTCTTTTGGGCTACACTTTCCTGAAAAATTGAAGACATTTCCATAAAAGCAATTGCTGCACTGGTTCACAAAACAAAAGAACTGGGTCTAATTCTTGCGGAACCCAAAGAATTTAATGTTACAAAGAGTGAAAAAAGAAGCATAATGAGTTTAGGGATGAATGCTATTTTTAGCTGTTTAAAAACACATGTAAGTATATATTGTTTAGTACACTAAAAATTGAAAAGATTTTATGATTCTAAACACCATTGACAGTGTAGTTGCCAGATATACAAAGAGAGTATATGAAAAATAATACAATTTGGTATAGATGGACTTACTCCTTTTATATATTATTAAATATTTATGGATACAGAAGCAATGTAACACATATGCAAGTGCTTTAAGGAATAGGCCACTCTGAAGGACTATGACCTCCATGTTTTGTTTTATATTTGGCTTGCATTTTTCCAGATTTTTGTCTTCTCTATTTCTCTTTCTCTTCACCATTACCACTTTTTAGTAATTGTTTACATTTTTCCATTTGTTTTCTAACTTAAATGTTAACAACATATGCTTATGTTTCTATAACTTGATTATTTGTAGATAACCAGATATCTTGAAAAGCATGCCAGTCACATAATATAGATATATCCCAGTCTTTTACATTTACATAACTGTATATTATATGTATCACAAGAAGAGTTTGATAAGCTATAACACTCTGTTTGAAATAGATTTTTTAATCAATGTAAATAAAGAGATTAAAAATTAATTTGGACTTATTTCATCCAGTATTTCTGTACCTTCACAAACTGTATAATGGCCTTGAAATACAGAATTTGTGGGTTGGATATCTTTAAGCTCTGTGAAGTTATGACCATGCTGTATTATTAATATGCCTTGGAAAAAAAAGAGGTGATTCAGTAAATGTTTACTGCAATGCTCACAAAATATTTCATTGGCCAGTTGCATTATTATTAAAGTTGTGATCTGCATATCAGCATCACTACTATCACTCTGGAGTTTCTTAGTGCTGTGGGATCTCAGAGCCCACTGCAAGCATACTGAGCCAGAGTTTTCCTTAAGTTTGAGAAGCAACAATACACTCTGTATTTTCAATTTCTAGTTTGCTTGTTTTAGTGTTTCAAAAATATGAGGGGATGATATGCGTGTCCTCTCATTAATGTTAACAATAGAATTTTATTTAGATGTGAGCTGACAGAACGCTCAGCAAATTAAACTGTCATGACAAATAAATATCATTTGTGGAGACTGGTAGGGAAAGGGACCACCTTGCTAGTAATCTTGATAACTTTGATTTCTACAATGTGAAGGTTCCCAATATTTTCCAGGAATTTGCAATGTCCTTTTCCTTTTGTTTTATTTGAGGGTGAGTCAAAGGTCTATTCTTTTATTGTATAGTCAAGAATTGTTTACTCAGCAGCCCAAGCAGTTTTCTGTAATCAGTATCTTGTTCTTTTACTACAACCCCTTTTATGTTTTACTTTCTTAAAAAAAAGTCTAGATGCTTTTACTTTTCACCTAGATCCTCAAGATAAAAGATGTGCTAGAGCAAAGAAATGGTGATCTGTTGACCTACTATTCTTAAAATCAATAATCAGGACATGTTACATAATAAACCTTTTCATGTTTTCCACCTTCAGTATTTTAATATATAATAATGTCCAGATATTTTTGTAGTTTAATATGCATGACCCTTGACTAGAAGTAGTTCAGGAATGCATATTCTCCTGTTTATCCTTGAGTTCTCTGGATCTAAGCAAGTGATCAGTGTTGCCAAGCAAGGTCACCCTTCCTAGAAATGACAATATTGGCATATGCGATATCTAAAACTTCTGTGATATACCATGGTGCCATGTCAATTTAATCTTTGTAAAACTGCAGATAAATCTAATTTGTACTCTCATGTTTATGACCCTAAATCAGGAAAACATAACTTTGTTCTAAACTGAATACCATCATGGGTAAATGCTTTAAAAAGAACATTAAGATTTTTATCTCACTTGCTAAGAAAGTTTGATCAGTATCAGCAAACATTTGCAAGCAAACAGTAACTAATGCTCAAATGCAATATGGCCATGAATTAATCATGCCTGCCTCTGTATAGCAGCAGACTGCTCACTGTTTTGTTAAACCCCCAGCTACTCACAGACTATATCTGAAAGTGCAATTGACTATTTGAATTGACATCCCCAATCCCAATGCACCTACATGAACAAGAGGTTATGAATATGATGGGAGATTTATTTTCCTCAAAGTCTTTTCTGAATTCAGAATTTTATTGATGGTGTTGAGAGAAATGAGGCAACACCATAGTCAGGTCACTGGAGAGAAGGGAAAGGAATATGAGGCAATTGAGAATTCGAAGGAAATCAGTATACAAATCTGTTGCAGTTACATTCATTCATATTAAGCAATGATATTTAACATCTCCAAAGTGTTTCACTGATCCTGGTATCTCATTTGATTATTAACTCTAATTGTAGAGTTAGAACAGTTACTCTGAGTTATAAACTGTATTTGATCAATATGCAAATAGGAGAACTAGATCTGGATCCTGAGTCTTATCTCTAACATCTTCACCTTGATGTCTGGTCAGTATCATAAGTTTTTGTTAAACATAAATCATGCTGCACTGAATTTCCTTCATCAGCTCTCATTGCTGAGCATATCAGTTCAGATGTTTGAGGCCCCCTAATGATGACCACTTTCTTTTCTTGATTCCTCCCTTATCCTCATCTATTCTTTTTTATATGTATTTTATAAATATATGTTTACCAACATCAGAAAACTGTCCTCATCTTTTTACAGACCTAGGTTCTGCTGATGTATCTCAAGAACCAGTGATAAATTCTAGCTCTGTATTTAAGAGGTAGGAAAACTAATCACAGGTCTCGTAAGAGTAAACTCCTGAGATTTTTCTTCAGAGTAATTTCAGAGCAAAGTGTTGGCCTGATAGCTAGCTCCCTATGAGATTTTTCTCATTTTTTTCTTTTTCTTTTTCTTTTTTAATTTAGGACTGACATAAGAACAAATCATTTTTTCTATAGATGTAATTGCTCTAAACATAGGGGATAAAGAGGATATTGGCTACTTAATAGAAAATACTGAGATGAAATTCTAGATCTACAGCTAGATTGCCTTGTTTTTTTAATTTTTTTGGCTGATTATTTACTTATCTATATGTTTTCACTGATATCTTTTAAAGCTGTTAAATAAATTATTTTCTTTTTTGTGGCTGCATTTCCAATTAGAGTTTGAAAGAAGTCATTATGTTATATGTCTTTTAGGTTATTTTTTTCATCTGATTTTTTTTTTATTTTAAGCCATTAGTAAAATTTCCTTCATTGCTTTAATGATTATTGGACCAAATTTATGCTAATACTTTAAATGTTGAGCTTTTATTTCCATTGGAAATATTATCAATAATGATACATTGTTTTTCATGGAAACTCTTAGCCAATGAGAAGAGAGAACACTTCTTGCCAAATTCTTAATTAATTAAAAGTCATGAGTAAAATTACTACACTGCCAGGAAACTTTTCAAAGTGAATTCACAATACTAGTTATGACATTAACTAGTAATCACATTTTACTTCCACTGACTTATTAAAAATCTGACTTCTAGTAAAATCTCCTTTTACTTTTTCCAGAAATTTAAACTTGCTTCATCTCAGGAATGCCGAGACAAATTCCTCTCTGGTGGAATTTTATGAATATAACTTGGTAACTTTTCCCCTCCATGTGATGAGGTAAGTAAACATGTCTCTTTTTATATGTAAAAGATCAATTGAACTACTGCCAAGTGACAAACATGCAGTTATTAAACAATTTAGAATTTTTTTTCAAATATTTCATGCCTTATTTTACTACCCTTAGTGTAGCAAATAAATGATGTTTCGGAAATGGAGTGACTCAAGCCTTGCAGTATCAGGAACCATTACTAATGTTTGAGCAAATTCACTTTTTTTTTCCCTCACATAAAATTAACTCAGGCTTTTTTCTTGTCTGTGGCTTATAGACTGCAACTTTGATGGTGCTAATGCAGAAGGTACTTGAGAGCATGGGCATCGGCACTTATACCTGTAATTGTGGATACCTGGGGGCAAAGAGCGTGGGTGCGTGCATGTGTAAGTGTGCACACCTGAACTTAAGAGCAGGGTTAAAAGGAGGGCAACAGTGGCAACAGTACAACTACCAACTGCATGACTACGGAAGAAACGAGGGAGAATGCCAGAGAGAGAGTGTGTGTAAGGATTCGCCCCAGCCCAGCTTCGTCTGCCTGCTTGCAATTGGCCCAGCCTTCCTGCCTGGTGAGCCTGTGTGCCTAGTTTCCTGAGAGCATTAAAGCCTGAAAAATCCACTGAGGGTCCTGCGGCATTCTATTCATCTGCTGGAATTGATCGTGAACCTAACCTAGCCTGTTCCTATTTTCCCTACGGTCATCATAAAAAAGAACCGTCAAGAACTTCTACCACTCCCATTTTCCTATGCAACATTTCCCAAAATTCTCCAGGCCTTAAATAATATATTTAAATTCTACCATCTTGGAAAGATCCTACATGTGAGAGGTTAGTACACATACCTCTCCTGTTGTTTTGCTAGTATCCAGGCCCAGCAATTAAGATCTAGTTATCGCTGCAGTGTAGTGGGTCTCAGATGGAGATGCAAATGGTTAGGTGCAGTTTTAGTCAATCTGAAAATACAAGCGCATGAAGTTGAAATGGCAATCAGCATCTCTACAAACAGCGCACTGGAGCTACTGAGGCATTCTGTCTTAGGAATTAGAGGAAATCAGCTAACCTAACAACTAAGCAAACCTGTTGCTCTTTGGGGACCATCATTTAGCCTGAGGCATTTTAACCTGGGTTTTATCAAGTACCATGATGATGTGAGAAATTGATTCTGGAAAAAGACTACTAGTTCCATGATCTACTCACTGTGTGGACTTTGTTTTGAAAATTGCTTTAACTCCTCGTTATGCTAGTTCCCTCATTTGTCCCATGGAGGTAAGAATGGCTTTCCCTTAAGAGCTTACTATCAAGTGGAATGAGTTTTGTGGTTTTTTTTTTTTTTTCCAGATCATTAGTATATGGAGCAAATTTAATGATTGTCTGTTAGTCTGTTTTTCTTGCTCTGAGAACTATCTACCGAGTCTTAGGGGCCACGGTTTGTTATATCTGAAGGTGGTGCCAAGATCTGAAGATGTTCTCGCATTGATGCTCTCTGAACTGATTTTTTAGAAAAAATAATGTCATGCATTCTGGGTGTGTTGTTGTTTTAGAGAGGTTGTGTTCCTTCTTACAACCATTGTGTTCCTCCTTCTCTGCAATCTGGATAAATAACCTTTTACTGTTTAATTAATATCCTTCTTTGAGACACCACGATACCATTCAGAAACATTTATCCAAGAGTGTGGATTCAAGGTGAAAGGCTTTGAGTTTGAAAATGAAGACCACTACTGAACAATTTTGTAAAGATCCGTTAGTAATGGTGCTAAAAAGGAATACCAATATAACATATAATCCCTGCATAATTGATGATACGTCCAGAGCTTTGTTATTATTAATCTGTTACTTGGATTACAAAAAATCTTAGTTCTGATAGGCAGTATTTGAATTTTTTTTCTTTTTGTATTGTTTACTTGAAGTAACTCCTGAAATTTCTGCAGGCCATACTCAATATCCAAATGTAATGATGCTTTTCTCATAGTTAATACCTAAGCGGTAATTATATATGTGTGTACATATATATTGCCACAGTGTCCAAATGGAAATGATTGTTGAACTAAGTAATAAAAAACAGGAGAAGAAAAATGAATTCATTCACCAAACTGCGAACAATTTCTCATTTTATCAGATGAAAGTGAACATCTCAAAAGGAGTTAATTCTTCCAAATGTTTTCTGCATGTCAAAACAAAGTTATTATCCTGATATTTACATCCAAAGAGAATTGGAAGAAAATTATCAAGAGATGAATTGAAAAAGGTAAGCTGCTGTAATCTTATATATATATAATCAAGTTAGTATTTTTTTTTGACCAAGATAATGTTGATTTACATCTGTTTATGTTTTAGAGGGATAGCATCTCCTCCTTCAAGTGTTATGGATACATCACATTGCCCACTAAAGCTCCCATTGTTCATTGCACACACACACACACACCCCACACACAAACATACCTTGCTCCTACTTTTGCCCTCTCTTTGCCTTGGTAGCTTTGAAACAGGAGACCCCTCTCTTGGGCCTCCAGCACTTGACAAACCCAGAGCATTGGTTGTGAACTGTGCAAGTGACAGCAGACAATGAACACTTTACTACCCACAAATATTTTACTGCCCACAAATAGTGACCCCACTGGAACTCTGGCTTCTGTCAAATGCCAGCAGTGATCGCTGATGTCATTGGTTCCCCTACCATGTTACTCCAGGGCATTCAACTTCCGGGATCCCATGGGGTCAGCTCTAATCCTAGACTCCCTCCAGCCCACAGGTACTAGAGAGGTCCTTGGGTTTGTTGCTGGGTGGTGGAATGGACTGATCAGATGGGAGCTGATTGGGAAATGGTCCAATCAGTCATAGAATTGAAACCAGTTCAACCTGACTGGGATGTAGGTGGCATGAAAGAGTTTATAAAGCAGCGCAGGTGCCTTTTGAGCATCCTTGACTCCTGCACTCTCTAAGACTTGCTCAGACACAGTCACACTGGTAGTTTTTATATTCTCTGAATGTCCAGTACACAACAGTCCCAAAGCAATGAAGGGGTACTGCAGTAATTGCAGTTTATTAATTACTAAAATCTTAATTATATATAATGCAAGGGTGATGCTGAAATAAAAACATTAATGATTTGTATCTCTAACATAGTTTCTTATGTATAATTTACTTTTCTTATAACTCTTCTATGAAACAATCAGTATATCCAGTCCAAATTTTGCAGATAAAATAACTTAATACAAAACTGCCTCTAAGTTGTTACTGTGTTACCGTTAGAATGAATGAGTGTTGCTGTTGCCCCATATTGACAGCTTTGGGATTCTACTTACTTTAATAGGTGTGAAGTGGTATTATTTTGCTTTAATCTGCAGCTTTCTAGTAAGACATGATTATGAGCAACTTTTTATAGGTCTACTTGCCATCAGTTATGAATATATATTCTTTTGGTGAGGGTTACGTTCAGATCATTTGCCATTTTTAATTGAGACTCAATTTTTAATTGAGCTTTTACAAATTTCTATCAGATAGGTGTTTTGCAATGATTTTCTTCCTTTCTGTGTACTGATTTCTCATTCTATTAACTAGTTGTACCCAGAGCAAAAGCTTTTAACTGTACGCTTATCAATTTTTCTTTTATGGGTCATGTTCTTGATGTTTTATCTAAAAACTCATTTTCAAACACAAGACTACCTATACTTTCACCTTTATTTTCATCTGCACATTTTATGCTTTTACATTTCATATTGAGATCAGTGATCTACTTACACTAAAATTTTGTGAAATTTATAACATGTTTCTAGATTCTTAAATCTAATATAAAATCACTTCTGTTTAATTTGTTGAGACTTCTATCTATGTGCAATTCCCTTTGGTGCTTTACCGAAGATCATATCATTGTATCTTATTCATGCTTGGTTCTTGAATATTCTATCCAATGGATCAGTATGTCTATTATATATTCAATAATTTGTCTTTTCATTATCATAGAGTAATAGTAAACTTTTATATCATGTGGTTTCTAGTAGTTCAAATTTCTTCTGTTCTTATTTATTATTTGGAGTCTTTTTTCCCTTTGAAATCACCAATTTGTCAAAAAATAATTTGCTTAGGGACACAGTTATACAATAGTATAGTAGCTGACTCTTACCAAAAATGCCTTTTAACAAAAACCAGGTAAAGAAACTTACTGGATTCTAAGAACTCAAGTTCATTGTGTGTTTGACATCTGTAGTGCTTCCCATTCCAAATGATAGGACTACAACTTTTTCTTGCATTAGTGCATATTAAAGATTTATCTATAGAAGATGAGTTACACCCATGATGGCAGTCTCACCCTTATTGCCAGTGAGAGTTGAAACAAGTGGCCATGCACCTGTCAACCAGAATCTTAGTTTTATAGAGACCTTAACTGGGCTCAATCACTAATATCATGCAGATGATCTCAACACCTTACTTGATCAAGGTCATATGTCTGGGGGCAGCTTTTAGCGTGACAATAGTAGGCACACCATATGTTCCTAGGACAGGAGTAAGGGATTTCTGATTGCCCATATTCAAACTGAAGGTCCAGGGTTCAAATCCTCTAGATAACATCCTTTGACAAATGTTCCTTTGTTAGGTACACTCTCTTAAACCTCATAGATGGTGCTCCTTAGTTGAAGTTGAGAAGGATACCAAAAGGTGGTGTTTTGTCGATGACCATGCCTTTGGGGAACACACTGCTACAAATAAACCCAGATAACATGTTCAATGATGTTTTCTGAGGGAAGCTATTTCAAGGTCAGGCAGAAGTTATAGACCCCTGGAGTGAGATTTAACTGAAGGCATCTGTAATGCAATCCTGTCATGTTTTGACCTCTCTCAGTTCCTTATCCTTAGTTTTTACTCTCTCAACAAAGTCGCCTAGGTGATATTTTGTTTTTGTTTCAAGTAAACCCTACTCTTGAACCTATGTGATAAATTGCTTTTTACCTCAAGATCGTAAGGTGAACTTCTCTCTTATTACCTCTCTCTAAATAGTGTCCAGTCTCCTCATGTGTAATTTTCGCAGTTTAGTGAAGTAGAGATTAAATGAAGAAACATGATTACTAATCTTTGTTTCCAGTTGATATCAGGTTATGTTGTATTTTTTCATCATCCTATTTTATGTTTTGTATCAAAGAAATATTTCAAGTAATACAGATGGGAATTTTAATTAGCAAATTCAACAAATTAGGCTCATAGTTATTTCTTGCCACATCTGATTTCTGGGATTAAAAAAAATTATCACAAGATGAATGGTTATAAGAGTGGGAATGATAATTCATTTCTTTAGAGGGATGTCAGCCTTTGTACTATGTATAAAATCTGTATCTTCCAATCTTTCTGTGTCACTTGGAAATGGTTACTACATAAAGAAATTGGTCTTCTTAAATTATTAGTAAATTATTTTGCATGTCACACATACCTTGCTATATAACCATACTCTGATATAATTAAAAAAGATGTACACTGAAAGTGGCCTTGGCCCTCTAAATTGGGGTCTTATCCTCTCAGGTTTTATGTTACATTCCTATATGTACCCTAAAATTGTGGTTTTAGATGGATATAATAAGTTTTCTGAGGGGATGTCAGTCATCGTGCATTTTTCTGTTTTAAATGTGTGGGGTGTCTCCTTTCACATTATGGGTTTATTATAGAATTGTGTAATGTATGAGTTGTCAGAGTCCTTTGAGATCAACTAGACGAACCCCCTCAGAACCCAGATGAAACTATTGAGACATCACAAACCTCATCAACAAGCTGGTATCATGATTCCCTCTATCAAATAGAAAACAATGTCAAGCACTAACCCTCCTAGAAATGCCCACCATAAATCACTTATGGGGCAGTAAATTTGGCAAAAAGCATTTGAATTACTAAATTAGACAACAATAGCTTGTAGGCCCCTTGACTCTTTGAATTCACAACCTTTTTTACTATTTATAAAAGCGATACACTATATTGAGAAAAAATTTAAAATGTTTCCAACCCTAAATTGCTATAATTACATACATTCAAAATTAATGAAATGACCCTTGAGAATAGCATTTGGTATGTGGTATATGGTTTACAGTAAATGAAATTGCATTTAATATGATTACTAAATATCAGTTATAGAGACATAATATTTTGTGGATAATTTTGAAAAAGGAGTGCTATTCTATCCATTGTAGTTGCAGGTTTTCTTCCTTGATTATTTGTGACTTAGTGTATTACCCATTTTTAATATATTCTGATTTGAGTTCACATTGCCTGAAAACGTAAGTATTTGCATATATGCACATAGGTTAACATGCTTGGCATACAGAAAAAAACGTAAAGACTTTTTAAAGGTTTTATGTTTTTTAAAAAAAGTCCCAAATTGTGTTTTACAGTAGAAGAGGTAAAATGTTCTGTTATTGACACTTGAGGTTTTATAGTAGTTGTACCTTGTCAGTGATCACTAAGTGAATAAAGCATCCATCAGTGGTATGGATATCGGTTTTGTTCATAAATCATTCTACTCAATCTGTTACCAGAGGTGAGCTAAATGAAGATTTTAGGAACACCTATAAAAATTTAAGACCAAGAGCAGGAATAATTTTCTCAATCTATTTAGTAGTCAGTACAGATAGAAATCTTACAAAGAAAAAAATTGTCAATGCTTTACTTCATTTTGCATAGCATAGGATCTAAACAAATATATTTCTTCTTCTATGTGTCATGAATTTTAAATAGAGTGAGTTTGTCTTCCTTAGTCAGACTGTTTTTGTGAGGCAGGAAAGTGTTTACTTGCAGAATAAATATCTGTCTTTCTCTGTATTTGAATTCCTTTCCTTCCCCATATTCTTGACTGCTACCCCATACCTCCTCCCACCCCAGCACACAGCCACTCATGCACTTTTGGTGTGCTCAGAAGACACTTTTCTTCAGAAAATTCTGTTTACGTCTAGTCTTGGTCTTATTATAAAGAAGTTTAAGGTTAAGCTTTTCATGCTTGCCTGGTCTGAATGGTACAGCACATTTCATTTTGTAGGATAAGGTGACCAAAACAAAGCACATCCTCTTTGGAAGCCATTTAAAAGGACTGGCGCCAGGAAATAACCCTGTTTAAGAATTTTCTGCCCTTTTTAGTTAAAAACACTATTCCCCTCATTTAAAAGATGGAATGTAAAATGAGTGAACTTCCAAAGCTGCATCCAGGAGAGAGAGAAGAAATGTGGCTACTTTAATTGAAAAATTACCTTTGAGCACTTTAAATAATTCAACCCTTTATGCTCTGAAAATGGTGATTTTTGCAGCATTATAAACTACTAATCAGGAAGGATTAAAAAAAATCCGATAGTTTAATGCAATGATGAGGTGAATGTTTTGATCTTTCTGGAAGAATCACTAACTGGAGATAGAATTAAGTTCAATTATAAATGCTGCAGGAGCACTGGTTTCAGCTCAAATGAAGAATTTAAAATAAGTATTTCTAAATATGCAAAAGATGACTCTAGAATATAGTGATCTCAATCACTGAAGATATCCTGGTTTGGCTAGGTAATTATTTGACAGGAGTTTTGTCATGAGCATTCAAATTATCAAATATATGAACCCTGCAAGTTTATGACTATATTTGCAAGTTATTCTCCAACCTGATGGATTATAAAGGTGCTTTTCATTGATGTGAAGTGTCTAAGCTCTACCAGTGAGGTAGCAGAGGTAATTTTGTCTACTGAAATCAAACCCATAAGATCTTTAAGTCTATCATCCTCTTATGTTCTCCACTGTGTTTAGCACTCTGGAAACCTTAGTTAGCATTCACCCATTTCAATTCAATTTCATGCCAGTTTTCTTGAAAAAATAGGTGACTAATTATATATTTATTTCATAAAGAGTTCGTTGTTCTCTTTACATCTTTGGAGCTGGAAAGAATTATATTAATCAAAAGCAGTCAAAAAGTAAAAGATAAATACAGATAGTCTCACTTATATGTGAACTGTAGAGAAATAAAACAAAGAGGCAAGAAAAAATTAAAACTAGCAAGCAGAAAACATCTGAAGTAAGTAGCAAGGGCACATAAGGGAGGAAGGGCAAAATCAGGGGAGGCAAGAACACAAGGAAATGTGGTGACAGTTCATGGGTGATACGGTGATAGAACTTTGGTGCATCTAATGATGTAAGATACATACATACATACATATATATATAAAACCAATAAATTTTTTTAAAATATTCTCTTCTTTAGAAAATCAGTAAAAATGATCCTTTGTAATCAAGTGCCTCAAATCATATTGCCTGCTTTGACTACTGGCTGACTGCCTACTAGATGTGGGGCCATAAGAAATTAAATTTACTTGCCTTAACTGTGGTTTTACTTATTTTTTTCTTTCTTGAAAATGCGTGTGATAATTATAATTCACTTCATAGAGGTTTGAAAGATTTCACTTGCTAATATTTGCAAAGTAACTGATATTTTCATTAAGTTAGCATTAACTATTATTTTCAGAATACAGAGCAGTACTTTCCAATCAGAAAGTGGATGCCTCCTTTATACCTGTTGACTCTCTAATGAGAAATTATTAGACATGCTTCTCGTTGTTTGCTTGATGTTCCTGCCATGAGCTTCTTAATGTTATCTTAAAGACATTCCAGAGAGAAACAGACCCATTTCTGAACACTGTTAGGTCATTTGCTCACACTTTCAGAAGTGTTATAGTTAGTTTTCATTTATTTTCACCAAGAAATCAGATATTTTCTCTACTTGTCTCTATCTTCCCTGTTTTCTTTCCTCCCCAATCATATCTTCTGTGATCCTCACCTTTTCTGTCTATCATACTTCAGAAAGAAGTATGAGACATCTTGTCACCAATTCTTAGAGAGCAGATATCACAAGGTCAGCTAGGTCCTTTCCAATTAACACTCCAAATTACATTTGTGAGGTGTGAGCTTTAGTGCTATGTTCGCTGCTGTCAGACCTAGTGAAAAAAATTTCATCAAAAATAGCCTGCAGAGATTCACATGACCTTGAGTATCATTGAAGATGTAAATGCTTTTTAAGGTGTTTAGGAAAAAATGACAAAATGATTCTCAAAATAGAGCTGATAACAGTAAATCATGCTTTTATTTAATTTTAATGGGTTGGAGTTTTGCCTTTTTTTTTTTTTTTTTTAGACTGAATACAAGTGAGAATCAATCCACTTCCAGGACAAGAAATGACAACTATTGTAGGTAGGTAGGTAGATATGTACATAAGAAAAGAAAAGGAAAAAAAAAAAATGGATGCGTAGTTCAAGCTTGCAACACCAGTATTTATAAGAGCAACATAGAAATCCTATTTGAAAGGGAAATATTTTCCTCACAAAAAGGTGAACCATTTTATAGAGTAAAGAAGGGAAGTAGAGTATCCTATATCTTTTGGATTGAATTATATTGCCTTATTGGTTTTATTGCTATAAGAAAGTGGTAGCCAGGTTTAATCTTTATGGCTTTGAAAACTAAGTTTGTTGTTTTCCTTATCACTACCAGGGCAATGAAAAATTAAAAAAGACTGGGAATCCAGCATGGAAGGAGAATTCATTTATCTAAATTTTATATATCATGTATCTCTTAATTATATTGACCTATATATGAGTTTGGGATACATTTTACTCTTGTCTCTCTATTTTTTTGTTTGTGCTATTCTCTTTTCTGATATTGCCTCTTTTATTTTTATGCCCTGTGCATTCCTTCTCTTTATGAGCAATTGAATCTGTGTTTTAGTGTCTAGAAAACTTCCTTCAATAAATGTCCTGCAGAACTCCCTTTCCCCGACTTCCATAAATGGTTACATAAATCTCCATCAGAGTTCTTTTACTATATAATCTAATATTTTAAATATATTCATCTCCCCACAGACACCAAACTCCATGAGGTCAGACTGTATCTTATTTCCAATTATGCCTTTTATATGCTGTCTAGCACATGCTAGACATTTTATTGATGATACACATTGATATATACTCAAATATGACATGTTACCTTTATACATGTGACTTATATATAATATGTCATATTTATATGTTTATATCAATATATATTAATCACACATACACACACAAACACCTGAAAAGGAAGATGCTGCATGGAGATATAAAAATGTGAAAGATATACAGAGAGATAAAAGATAAAAGTACAAAAGAAATGCATGTGAATAGTTTTAGTTACAAAACATTGGCTTAGCAATATATATGTACCTTATAAAAATCTAGCAAAACTCAAAGCAGAATGCTTTTTAACTTCCTATTTAGTAGAAAGTTAAATTTCTCTACATCAGATCAAGAAATCATATACTGTTTCCTACCTCACACATTTATTTACTCAAGTAGAGCACTGCAATTTGTTACCATCAACTCCTCTAAGATAAAAATGTCTATTTCCATGGTAATCATATTGATATGACACTCAATTATTACTCATCTGCAATTTCTATTTTTCTCTTTGCTATGTAACCCCTAATTTTATACTTATTTGTATATGTTGATCCTTGTCAAGGCCATTATCTTATCTCCCCTGAGTTCATCTATTCCACGAAGTGCACATTTTACAGAAAATACATCATAAAAATTTAACTTGGAATATATCATATTTCATTCTAAATTAGGAAAAAATACCTTTGATCATTGCTTGTATAAAGCCCATCACCCATTTATATTAATTTTAATTATTGGAGTTTCCTTTATCTCTGTTTAAGCAATGGTGAGATGGAGTATTTTAATGAATGTATTGACTTATTCTATTGGTTCCCATTTTGACTATATGGCTAATTTAGTAATTATTTTGAGCAAGTCTTTTAGGAAATTTTTTTCTGATGATTTAGAAATTAGAGACTGAGCACCTAATCTAGAGTAGGCTGCATGCTAGAAACCAAGGAAACATATGTAAAAGTTCTGTTCTTAACAATCTAAAGAACTTGCTCTTCTCTCCTGCAGTTCACATAGGCACAGGAAAGTAATTGTATATAAAAAGTTATGAACCTTAGAGACACTGTCAGTCAAAGCTTCCCAGAAGAACTGCTATTTCATTACCCTGGTCCTTTTACTTACAGAACAACTTTATTCTATTAGATGATATACATTGTGGTGCTCCCCCCCACCCCTCTCCCTTATATTGTGAAAGCCAAAAGAAGCTCATGGAAGAGTGAGGAAAAGCTAAACTGCTGTGACCTATACCATTAAGGTCAGCCTGTACTTTGATGGATTTTAGTATCTAGCTTTAGTCTTTAAATATCCTCCAGGTTCAGAGACGATGGGATTACTAGAAAGTATAAAAAAATTTCTGGAAAAAGTTTAATTTTTAGGATACATTGAGGTTGTTATGGCATAAGCTTGTTCTGCTATTTTGTTCTCTGTAAACTGGGCTAATAACCAGTACTTTGTGCAATATAATAGTGTACTTGACACTATGCAGAACACAGCATGGTTTAGTTTTAATTTTTGAGCTTCTGCTATCAGTTAGAACTTAATGTGTTACGTAGGAAATGATTTGACACAGTTTGTATATTATATCTCTATTTTCATCTTGTCTCCAATCAGGAAGCTATTTTTCTTACCAAGTGGTTTAGCCTCTTAGCATTTTCACACTTGCTAAGAGAACAGAGGCTGAGAGCAGAGTTCACTGAAGAGAGGATTTTAATAGTGTCCACATTAATGGACACTACTTATGTAGTCAAGCAACCATTGTGGGTATTGTAATGGCTTAAGTGATTAAAAGGTTTTGCTTTGAGGCAATGCAGAAATAAAGCTCAAGACACAGCTAGAAGGGTTGGAAATTGTATGCTGATATCATAGTCAAGTCATATGAGGAAGAATAGTGAGACAAACACCTTAGAACCTGGAATGGATGAGAATAATTAGCTGATGCTTAAAATATACACTAGAGTGAGAGAGTGGAATCAGAAATTCTGTATGATGTTGTCTGTATCTTATATAACTGTTTATATCTGTGAACAGTCAAATATAATAATAAATCCATGTTATTTTTAGATTCAAGAGTGCTTGACCAAATCTCCTTATTGTGTCACATATAGATCCTTGGAGTGAATGTTCCTTACTTTCTGAAGAAAATTCAGATTTGGGTGCTCATATAAACAGGTAAGGGGAACCACTTCCAGCATTCAGTCTTAGGACACCACAATATACCACATTATACTACTCATTGCAGTTAAAGTGATGAGAATGGACTCAGGCTAAAGATGATTCTCTTTGCCACAATCCTTTGGGATCAAGAATCCATCATAAAAAAGAGAGAAAACACATTTAAGGGTTTAACATGATTAAGAGAGAGAAAAAAGTAGTTTCTTTAGACATCCAAACTAGATAATTTTAATAACTAGTCAGCAAACTGAGTCAACTAAGGAAACTAGAAAAAAAATAATGGGAGATTAATAGTAATAAAAATCATAATTCTCTGGCTTATGACTTGCAGCCATAGGGGAAAATAGGTACAGGACTTGTAATTAGAGTTAGCTATGTTGCCTGAATATAGATAATTTTATACTGGTGTTGTCCTTAGAGTTTTATAATTCATGAAATGTTGGAAAAATTCATGTAGAATTTTGAAATGTTTTAAATGATTACTAGGTGTTTTATTTAGTTTTCTGGGTTATCTTCACCTTTCATTACATTTAAAATATTTAAAAACTCCATAAGGTGTAGGAAATTGATAGTAATGCCAATGATTATTTTTCCATAGAGATGCTGATGAATATGTCCAATTGAGGTGTGATTGATGCCCTTGAACCAGCTTTACATGCAAAACCAATTCATCTCAGGATTAACAATTTCCTGTGTATGTGTGAATTATCTGATTCTCTTCTGAACTACTTTTACAACTTTACTAGCTAGCGAGGGTTAAATAAATCTTTAACACATATTCATTTTGAATTTTGAAGACTCATGATTAACTTTATTATAAAATATTCCTTTAACAGGTAATTCTTAAAAATGATTATGAAATATACATGTTCTATTAACCTGCAACAAATTATGGACTATCACTATGTGCCAAGAACTTTCACATTTTTGTGTTCTCATTGAGCTGGTATTCTAGTAAGTTGAGACAGATAATAAAAATAAGAATATATATAGTATAGTTCTATAGAGCAATAAGTTCAATGAGGAAAAGCAAGCGAGTATAGGAGTATAGCATGTGTCGACAAAAATTATGGAATGCTTTGTAAAAGGAAAATAAGATTTATAAATGTCATGTTGGCTCCACTCTTGCAAGTAATCTTTGTCTTTCATTGCCTGTGAACTAGTCTAAAACTCTATAGAAGACTGGTAATAAAAATGACATTCATACAATGCAAATGCATTGTATATGGTAAAATGTTTATCGATTATTGCTCTGTCAAAAGACTAGCTTTGAATTAACTTATAAATGTAGTTCAGAATTTCTTATTGTCTTTATTTGCAATAGTGCTTTGAATTTCCTCTTTGGACTACTTGTAACATTTTATAGTTTCCCTCCTTGATTAATGAGAGTAATGGATTTTATTAATGAGTTAGTGAATTTTTTGATGTTTTATTACTTTATTTTTAATATTTATATGAACATCTTGATGTCTTAAAACAAAGTTTAATGTAAGGATATTAATATCTTATGGTTATGTGACATCTTTGAGGATCTAGCAGATCAAAGATCTGGAAGAAATTGGGAAATATTTATGGAATGAATACTCAAGGCAGGGGGATATGGAAAGACTTTAAAACAAAAAAAATATATCTGTTAAGTAATGGATAGAGTTCATTTGAATAGCTATTAGTTATAAATAAGGGGTCGGAGATGGTTTTGGAGAATAAACAGCATTTCAGAGAAGCCTATCAGCATATGCCAAGATAAAGAATTATCATTTTTGTTTTAAATTTGACAGATAATTTTTTTTTTTTTTTGAGACTAGGTCTCGCTATTTTTGCCCGTGGAACCGCAGGCTCTCGTTGCCCAGGGTACCACAGACTCAAGCAATCCCCAGCCTCAACTTCCCAGGTAGCTGGGATTACAGGCGCGCACCACCACGCCCAGCTATTTTTTTGGAACTAGATCTTGCTACGGGCCCCAGGCGGGACTCGAACTGCGATCCCTAGCCCCGGCCGCTTCATAGGCTGACTGAATTTGACAGATTAGATTTTACTTACCTGTGGATGAAAAAAATCATGAGGATACTGTGTTGAATGCAGATTCCAGATAATAATAGTGACAGAAGAAATACACTCCATAAAGAGACTACTTTCATTTCATAAGACATGTGATTGTGACTTAGACTAGGGTGATAACAAATGCAAAGGGAGAGTTTGATTTATAGGACATTTCTAAAATAAGAGCCAAGGGTATTAATTAATTGGATGTGATATGAGAAAGAAATACAGCAGTATTTTCTAAATGTTTGAATCCACTAACTAACTAAAGGGTGGTGTTTTTTTTGTTGTTTGTTTGTTTGTTTTTTTAATAAGAGAAGACTTGTGAAGGGAAAATTAGTAGTGGAGGGTGACATCAAGAATTTCTGTAGTTATACTGAACATTGGATATGTATTAGATTTCCAAAAAGAGATGGCAGTAAGCAACTGAAAACCTGAGTCTGGAGCCCTGAACTTGGCATCTACTTTAGAGGAAAAGGTTGTGATAATCACTAACATCTCTAAGAAACATAATGCCCTGAGAGTGGAAGAGATGTCTTACGGAGTGAATACATAAAGTGAAGAAAGGAGCTGAGGAAGAGCTGATATAAGGAGGGAGGGGGAATGGATTGGTTATTTCAAGAAGGAAGGAAATATCACTTGTTTCAATATTACTGAGAAGTCAAAAAATATTGAAAAGATGAAAATGATTGGCAAAAAGTCAAAAGATTTCCTACTCCTCCTCCTTACAAGGGTTACTGGGAAGAAAGTATAGTGTGATTGATTATAGAGGCTATTGACCAGGCATTGTAGACAATACAGAAAAGAATTTGAGGAAGGTATGAGTATTAACATCGTCCTTTAGATGTATTTTTCTCCATTAAATGAGACTATTGCATCATATTTATATGATAAGAACAGTCAAGTAAAAGTGGTTATGTTGATGATATAGAAGGAATGGGGAGATAATTGGGTAATAAACTGGAGTTAGAAGAGGTGATCTTGGGATATATACTAGATTTCCAAAAGTTGTCTATGTGTAACAGTGTTCTGGCATGGGAGTGGGTAGTTGAGACAAATGCAGAAGTAAACATTGTTATTTTTGAAACACCAAGGTGTTAATAGATGATGCCATTTTAGACCAATAGCTTTCATACCAATCACCAATATCACAGTCATAGTTGTGCTACAATGAAAAATAGTCAACCAGGTAATTAAAGTTTAAAGAAAGGAGTGACTTGGAGGTATGTAGATAACCACAAAAACAGTGTTTTATAGCAACTTAGTGTAAAGTTATGTCATTTTTGAAGGAGATGGCATTGTGAACTACATGGAAGACACCCCAATCTCAGGTTCACTAATTGGAGAAGTGTTTATAATAAATACTGGAGGATTTGTAGCCAGGTTTCACATAAAACAAAATGGTGGATAGAACACTTGGACAGGGTTTGGGGGTTGAAAATATTTCACTGGTGGTAGTAAAACATGTTAAAAAGGCACAGCAGAGGCACTTGAAAAAATTAGTTGAGTACAGTCTCACATATATCTAGTAACTCAAAATATAGTACTAAATGCCTGGTTGATTAGGGGCAGTTATATGTAGAATGAACACATGTCTGCTATCTTATATACCACCTGTTTCTATATCACTTTTAATAGTACTTACTTGGACTTGATTTGGAAGATAAATTGCAGGATCATTACTTACAAATGTGCGTGCTAAGCAGGAATGAAATCCTGATGAGATTTGTGATGAAACTCTCTTGGAAATTAGTTGGTAAAGCAGCTCTCATTATGTATTCCATTTTATAATCAGTCTGTTAATAGCTAATTTCAGTGGTCAAGATTGCAGTGTGAATTGCAGGGAAAGGGTGATCTCAGTGAAAGCACAAGGATTATTTAGGTATTCCTTTTCTAATACGACAGTTTGGACCCATTTGGTGGGGCTACAATGACGAGAAATTAATGAGACCTGGATAACTGAGTTGATGCTAACTTTTCAACATCTTTAAGATTTATTTCTTTGGAGTACCTTTTTAGATATCCTTCTGTTTCATAAATGGAAATAGTAGTAGTTTAAGTAGTGTATTCAAAATTCATGTCTACCCAGGACCTCAGCCTGTAATTTTATTTGGATGTAGGGATTTTGCATATATACTGAATTAAGAGATTCTTCTGGTTAGGGTGAGTCCTAAATCCAGTCTTTTTAAGTGAAAGGAGAGGAAGAATCAGAAAGAAACAGAATGGAGGTAGTTGGGTGAAACCATAGAGAGGGAAGGTTGTGAGAAGAGGGAGAGCAAGATCAATTTAACACGGCAGCAGGTGGAGGAATGGCAGGGTTACCATGAATCCCAGAAGTTAGAAACAGGTACAGTTATAAATCCTCCCTAAGTCCTTCCCAAGAAGTATGCTCTGCAGATACTTGATTTGGAACTTCTAGCCTCTAGAATTGAAGCAAATATATTTGTGCTACTTAAATACCCCAATTTGTGATCATTTGTTATTTTAGCCCTAAAACCTAGCACAGGGTCAAAAGCAATTTTCATATCAAATTGTTTGAATTCATATACTCTCTTAAAGAGCCTATTTTTCAAGGTGAAAACAAGAGTCTTATTTTCATAGTTTAAAGAAATTGTCAAAATTTTGTTTCAATGTCATTTTTGTTATTACTTTACTATCTTCAGTAAAATGGCTTGTGGTGAAAACATGAAATGTTGTGAGGTGATTTCACTATGTTAATTAGGGTTCTTCAGATGTCACAAAAAAAAAAAAAGACTGATTATAATTTCATTGGGAGAGAAAACAAACATGGTGGGTTTTGGAATAACCTAAAACCTTACTGCTACAAAACAGGGCACTTTATCATGGCAAAAATCAAATAGACGTACAGTATTTATAAGCCCCAAAGTTGTAAAGCTCCAACCCCAAATTAAAAGCTATCCCTTGTCATTGCTAAGTAGGGGTCATACAGAGGTTTCTTTCAATAACAAGAATATTTGCTTCTTAAAAAATTGAAGCACACTCCCTTCTCAGAGGGTATGATTCTTGGGGCTATAATCAAGAAAATATATTCAAGAGCTAAGGCAATTTAGTTTGTGATGTGTCAATCAAATCAGGAGAAAGCATGGAAATGTAAAATATACCAATGCTAGAAGTGACATAATGTAGTTAAGAAAAATTAGATTCCTGGTGTGTTTCAGTCCCTTTAGCACACAACCACATGTCTGAATTCAAAGGAGCTGACAAATTACTGAGGGTGGTTAAGATGAAGCAAAATGGAAAAATAATGACTGATATATGAAATGTCAGAAAATTCACCTCGCTAAAGGCGCAGCAATTTGGGGAGTAAGGGTCAGAAGGAAGAGAGAAAAGTTGCATCAACAGAGTATTCCAGTACTTCCTTAGGTGATGACTTATTGATGGGCTGTTGACTTATTAATAAGATGTGCAGTAGAAATAGTTCTCACAGAGTACTTTGAAAATAGAACTCAATTTTTGTCTTTTAACTCCACATTTTAGCTTTCAAATATACAACCATGAAAAGAAAAGTTTGGGTAAGTAAGACTAATTTTTTGTTGCATAGTCTACTTCTACGGTCAAGCACATGTCTTTAGGTGAGTGTACATTTTATAAACTGACATATTCCATTTTAGAATTATAATTAAATACCTAGCAATCAGGTTTACATTGAAGAGACCGGTTTAACTATGACAAATGACCAACTAACTTTTCCTCTTTTTTTTTTTTTTTTAATTTTCACAAACCCTAAGTAAATATTGTTCAATAATTCTATTGAAAAGGTATGGGATAGTGATTTTAGGACACATAAAGGAAGAAGTGTTGAAGGGAAGAGAAGACAAATGAGAACTAATAAGATTCATCATTTGCTTTGTGTTTCCCATTTTCTTCTCATCTAACACTCAATTATCTGGTATTTTAGGCAACTTTCTCACATTCTTAAGACAAACACTACCATATTTATCAGTCTAGGCATCTTTTCACACCTAGTTAAAGATGCAAACTAATTGTATTCTAAATTAGAGGAAAATCCTACAGCAATGCCTCTTAGCATATGTTAACACATTAAACAAACCACATTATTATTTTCTAAACATTGACTCCCTCACTAGTACTCACAACTCTAAACTTTTTCTATTTTATTGTCTGTATTTTTCTTTTTTATTCACTAATTAATGCAAAATATATTTGTTGACTACTCTCCTATGTACTTGATATGGAAAGTTTGTAGAAAGGCTTCTAGAATATTTCAGCAAATAAAGCACAGATCTTGAGCCTCTTTACCCTTGATCCCTGAGTCACTGAAGAAGATTGCTTAGAAATGCAGTACAACATACTTCAGACCTTAATGTGACCAAGAAACAAACTTTATTCTGATATTTTAGGGAATATTATATAACAGCATAGCCTACTCTGTTAATGTATGAATGAAAAAATAAACTTTTAATCTATAATTTTAAAGCTAACTATTTTTATTTAAATGTGAGGGTCTTATAAAATGTTCTCAGGCATGTTGGATATATGAATGTTTGGAAAATAGTAGCATCTTGAAAAATCTCTTGAATCAACCTTTCAAAGTAGATAATTAAATCCTGGAGGTGTGAAAGGAGATGGGATTGAAGGCTGATCACATAACTTACGAAAGTTTATTGCTCTTCAAAAAATTCTTACTCCAAATCAAACAAGCATATTAATTACAACCTGGAAAATCTAATTTAAACAATATTTCAGCATAATAGATATGGTTGAAATGAGAACTTACTTTATAAGTATTGTTGCACATACTCATACAGAAAACTATATACAACATGTCTCAGGTTAAAGGAATTCAACAAATACATAATCAAAAGATGAAAAATAAATTCACAGAATAAAATTTTAAAATACTGACAATTTGAAATAAGATAAAAATGAGACAAAGCTCACTTTAGTTTCCAATTGTACTGTGAGATAATATCCATTCAGATTAAAATAAAATAAAATCAGTGATAAATAAATAGACATGAGCAAAAGACACAACTGAACAATCACATAAAATACCATAAAAATAAATGCAGGTAACAAAATGTCATTAAACATAGAAAAGATCACCTGGCAAATCTAAGAAATCATAGCTAAATATGAAGTT
The DNA here is from genome assembly GCA_004024945.1 of Uropsilus gracilis. Taxonomy (NCBI): domain Eukaryota; kingdom Metazoa; phylum Chordata; class Mammalia; order Eulipotyphla; family Talpidae; genus Uropsilus; species Uropsilus gracilis. The sequence goes on along the minus strand of PVHY01003701.1, from coordinate 52,340 downwards.
TTGAAAGACTTCACAATTTTAAAAATTTTAGCACACCATTCTCAGAAAGAAAGTGATGGACAAAAAGTACAGAGGTTTATCATCTGAGCAGCAACAAAACAGTAAAATATTAGCATTACGATTTTGTTCCTGAAGATATGCAAACTGTTGAGTATCTAAAGAATATATTAAAAGAAGATAGTGTATTAGCTTCTGATAAAAATAAAAACTAAAGTTGTAAATTAAAGGAGACTAAATTTTTTTGTTAAAACCAGCTCTTATGATGCTTAGTTACACAGGACATTGCAAAATAAATTAAAAAGAATAAGTAAAAATGATCATGTGAAAATATTTTAGGACACTGTTAAAGGAGATGTAAACCTAATTGAATGTGTCTTGAAATCCTTCAGAACAAAAATAATTGCTTTCATCTGTTTTTTTTTAATAACTATACAATGAACTAAAGAAGTAGATTCAAAAACAATAGAAAAATAACGAAGAAATGAGAATAAAAGACATTGGTATTATCAATATTATTATCAAAGAAATAAACGCTCCTGCTCCCCCCCATAGAGGAAATTACAATAAAGTTAAAATCATTCTTTAAAAGTACTAATCAGGCAATGAGATAACTGGGAATTTAAAATAAATACAAATAAATTTAATTTTCAAAAAAAGAAACAACCACAAAAGATATCAGTGTTTTAAATTATTAGTGCATAAATAAGCAACCTTCCACATATATATATATGTATGCAGATTATAAGATTTGATATATCTTCACACAACCATAAAAGCATCAACACTTCAGGATAAGCAACAAAAATTTTATAAAAATTTTCCTCTTTATTTTTTCCACCTCCCCTTTTCTCATTCACATATACTTTTTCTCCCTTCACTCTGCTAAAAAAATTAAAATAAATTTAAAAATCTCATAGCTCTATTTTTGTCACTACAGCTTTTCAACATTTCCCTGCTTTCCCTCCAATATAAATTCCCTCTACTTTATGGTCTCCAGTGGTATATTTACATGACAGCTTGTAACAGTTTCCTGATGTACTGTCTCTTCTGTGTTTCATTTCAAAAGGTTCTTTTATGATACTTTCAAACTCAGTTCTTTACTTCAGCTGTATTTGATCTGTCATTAATTCTGTCCAATGTATTTTTCCTCTCAGGCTTTGTAGTTTCCATTTATAGAAATTCAATTTGATTTATTTTAAAATCCTCAGCATCCACTTAGCACATTAGCTTTTCCCTTTGTGTCTTCAACATAAAGACCTCAGTTATAACATCTGCTTTAATATTATCTATTCTATCACCAGTGGCCTACCTGGCACAGTTTTGATTGATTATTTTTGTCATTATGGAATTCCCCCACCCCCTATATTTTGCATGTGCAGTAGTTTTGGTTTGAATGTTAAACATTGTAAATTTCATATATTGTTTGCAGGAGATCTCTTTATTGTTACACATGATTTTGAGCAAATATATAATCTATTTGACCTCATTCTGGTCCAATCTTTAAACTTTTTTAGTGTCAAAATCAGAAATGTAATTAATCTATAGCTAATGTTCCCCTACTCTCCATTTAATACTCTGTTGAGAAAGTAGTCTTACTGATCCCACTGAATCATAAGGTTTCTACCTTTGCCTTTGGAATTAGACATTGTCCCTGGCTATCTGAGATTTGAGTATGGTGGCTCTAACACTTTTGAGTGGTTCTTTCTCTGACCTCTGGAAAGTTCTGTCTCCTCAATTAATGCTTTCCAAGTCTTGCTCTTTTTTCACCATGACTTGGAATCCTTACATTAAGACAAAAAACTGGAGCCACTACAATGCTCATCTCTCTAGTCCCTATCTTTCACCATTACTTTTTTATTGACCAATGCCCATATGTCTTGGATATCATCATTACACGTATTTTCTCTGGTTTTATGATTGTTTGAGTTAACATGGTCCCTGTTACAACATTTTGATCACCAACAGTAGGAATAAAGTTTTCTGTGTTTATGGAGGAAATGAATTCTTGTTTTTTTTTTTTTTTGGGGGGGGGCATTTATATTTTCATTTTGAATTGGTTTGCTACTTAAAAAAGTTGCAAGAATGGTATTACAACATTTTGCTTTGCTTTCATTTTGGAGACTAAGCATCATCATACCCCATCACCTCTGAAATGTTAGGTTTTAATTCCTACAAAATCATTTTCTCATACCACAGAAACCACAATAAAACATCAAAAACAGGAATTGATTTTTATTCAGTATTACCAACTTAGCAATTACAAGTTTAGCTCAATTTTTTTCAAAATCTGTTAATGAAGTATTTATAGTGAAAGTTTCCAGTTAGCTTCCAGTGCCATCTTTAATCATTATCTCCAGTTTTTGTTTTTACTTTTTTTCCTTCTATACTTGACTTCATTCTTTATTCTATTCTGGCCCCTGGCTCTCTTGAATTTGACATTTTCAAAGATTTAAATTTTATTTTGTAGAATGTCAGTTTTTCTCTGTTTTTCCTCATGATTAGAGTCGAACTATCTGAGTATTTGGCAGGAAAAATCACACAAGTGATTTTTTTTTTTACTCACTGAAACACATCAGGTTTCGAACAATATCAATTTGTTCTAGTCCTTGTGACTAAACATTCATCATTAGTAGTAATGTGGAGTCTTCTAAGTCTCTCCCTTCTAAGTGACATCTCCATTTTCATTAGTATTTTGTGGGGAAGTACTTAACAAGTATGCAAATAACTTGTACTCATCAAACTTGCACCCAATATATTTAATAGCTATAGATTTTCCATGGCTGAATTAATTTTACCATGATCATTTCCTAATGGTGACTATAATTTTCTCATTTCTTATCCAATTGTTATAGTTTTACAAGAAAAATCTTCTGGGATATGCTTATGCATAGTATTTGTTTTATTTTTACTGAGGTAATATAAGTTACAACACTGTACATGTTTTAAATATATAGGCTTATACTCCTAGATGTATATCTCTATCCTATCAACAAAGCACACATAATCTATCACATACTTTTGAGCTACACCCCACTTTGCTGCTAATTCTCCCCTTTGCTCCTCTATTGCCTCAATTCTATAGTCAGATTTATATGTATGTATTTCTTTAATCAGTATAAATGATTTTTTCTACTCTGGTCAGTGAAATTTAATTCATTGCTATAATTATTTGCTCATCAAGTTATACCAGATTTGAGCTGAGTACAGTGTCCTTTTAATGTATCTTTGTTCTATCTTCATTTCCATATAATATGTTCTGGAATAAACATTTATTATCCCTTTATCAGTGTTGTTATCATCCATTTATTCTAGGATCCTTAGTTGCTTTTGGTGAAATAGGTCAAAAGGAAAAAGACAAATACTGAATGATTTTGCTAGTGTATGGAATATAGAAAAACCAAGCAAAGGAACAAACACACCTAAATGAAAACAGATCCTAGGAATCTGTAGAATGGAGGCTAAGGGTAAGTTGTGGGTGGGGAGTAAATGGTAGCAGATTTATGGCTGTTTTAGTGATGGGTGTGGCAAGATAACATATCTGAAGAAATACGATGCTATACCATTAAATATAGGTTTGTAAACCAAGTTTACCTCAATGGAAATACTGTACCAAAAAGGAAAATGGTCTTCACCAAAATCAGTTATGGTATTATATACAGACAGGAAGCTGAGAGAGGGGTAAATCAAGAAAACAGTTAACATGACTGAAATTCATATCCAAGAGTGCTGATCACTCACAGATACTTAAATAAGGACATTCTAATTCAGTGTGGTAGTATCTTGAGGAAAGATGGCAACCTGTGTTTTTTAACCTCCTATCCATATGAAGAACAAGGAAAAGCATACTATAGAAGACTCATTGGAAGCAAGAAGGAGAGGGAGAGGGGGGAAAGGAGGAGGAGTCTGGTAAATTTTCAGTTTTCATTTTTAATCACTTGCTGAGATTTTATAATGCTGTTGAACACGATTGAAGTGATTTAAGCTTCCTTGGTCAAGTTGGTTTGATAACTTACAACCAAAGAATTCCATTAAAGAATACTTTCCACTAGGCTTGTGCTGAGCTTATAGACTCAAGTTTCTTATAAATAAGATATCTTGACTTTAGTTGCTGACTTACCTTGCTGTATTTTTTGCTGCCCATTATCCCCACAACAACCACTTGGACCTAAAGCACATTAGATAGAAAATGAGACCCCATTTTCATGAAAGGCAAAACAAAAACATTTTGTAAAAGCTGTTGAATTCCCTTGTAAGAATTCACATTGTTTTTAAGAAAAGAAAAATCTAATCTTGGAGGTAATGTTATTTGAAATGTGGGGTCAAGCTATTCTATTTTTTTTTTTCACTAAAAATCCCTTTGTCAGCTTTTCCTAAACAGTGAAAAATCATTACCTTTTACTCTGATCCAAAAGGGGCAAGAGCTTTTATCAACCCTTAAGCTTCCACAGGTTAGTTGCCTTGATCATTCCGATACTTGATGCAGCCTATCCCAGGGTCCTCTCTCCCAAACTAAAGGAAACAACAACAAAAACCTAACCAGGATTTTTTTGGCTTCCCACAACCTAAGTACCTAATTCTAAAGCCAGACCAAACTCTTAAAGTGATCAAATTATTTATTATTAAGCAAACAAATAAGACAGTGATTCCCTCAACATGTACTATAAGATAAGCATGTAAAAACCCTGGTTACCCCATTACATGTGCTACAAAGTAAACATAAAAAGCCCAGTTACGCCACCTCATGTCCAAACTTTCAGTCCCTGGTCACCTCTTCACCAGCACATGTTCTAAAACAGCATTTTTCTTTTCCACCTTTGGCATCTGTTTCAGCTTCCTCCAAACATGTGGTCCAGAACTTGGTGTTCTTCCTCTTTTGGCATCTCTCTCAACGTTAGGCACTAGAAAATTCAAAGAACCAACAGTAGATCCATTTTTCAAGGTCTCACCGCCTATCCAAACACATCTGAATCAAGCTAGGTAAGACAAACTCCAACACAAAGTTCAGATCTCCAAACTCTTTGAACTCCTTCAGCACACACCATCCGCTTATGCATGCTAAGACTATGAATACACCAACCCAGGCCTAAGGCCACTATGGTCAGACCCCCATCCATCTACCTCCAAAAATGGCCTATCCTTTGTTTCTCTCCTAAGTCCCTTATATACCTTTCCTCCTTGTTTTTCCCTGCTCTTCCAGGGCCAGAGCCTTGTCAGGCAACTTACATCACAAAAGCCTTGTTTTCCTTTTCCTCCCCTTCTATCCTTCTGAAAACAAAACAAAAAAAAAAAAAAAAAAAAAAAAACTATGAAGTCTAATATAGGCTAGCAGCCACATCTTGACATAGTCAGCCCAAGCTTTTCTCACCTGGGCCTGAAATAATCAAGTCAGCAAGTCAAATCTCCATAGTCCTGTCAGGTCCTTCTTGAAATTTACAATTCTATAGCAAAGGGGAAATAGCTCATATTTCCTAGCTATACCATGTTACTTATCAATACATAACATCAGCTATGTTAATGGCAGATATCCTCCAATGAATGGTAAGATAGACAACAGAATACCTGAGAGTTGTGAAAATTAATCTTTCCCTTTAAATAATTTTAAGTCCTTAACTTTCATGTTATTTTTATTTTCTTAAAACCTCATCTCCCATCAAGTAAAAACAATGAAAAAGGAAAAGCCAATAAATTTATTGGTGAATAAATATAATGATGAAACCCAATGTCTCATGTATTTATTTAAGAACTTGAAGTTCTCTACAATCTAGTTATATAGTATGAAAGAATACAACTAGCTATGATAATATTGAAATGCTAACAAAATACCAATCAGTAACTTAGATGCCATTGGAAAGTAATCACCCATAGCTATTTAAAAAAAAAAAAAAACTATTTATGGATGGATTAATTTGAATAAGTATAAGAATTTCCTATTCATACATATAATTTTAATTGCCTAAGTTTCTGAGATAAATTCAGAGTTTTCCAATAATGGTGGACTGTGCATTTAACTTAGAATGGAAATAGAGACTAAATTACTTGTTATTTACTTGGAGAGTTTTTTTAGCCAAATTACTTTCATGACATTTGCCTTAAATCTTTACCCACCCCCTTAAAAATATTTGCTTTTGTAGGAATTTATACCGAGTAACTGTTTTTTGAACATTTCACACAAGACACTGTGCTATTCAAATTAGAATGACAAAAATCTGAATTGAACTCTGTTATCTAAATTCATGTTCAAAAATTAAAGTATAGAAAATAAGAATACTTTAAGGAATAGGTGGATACAAATTGTTAGGAGGGGTGTATACCATAGCTGAATAGTGATAAAGTCAGGCTTAGGACTGATCCTTGAAGTATGAGGGAGATTTGCAAAAAGTATGAAAAATAGAAGTTCCTGGGAAGATTGGTGTTAAATGTAAGAAAATATAGGCAATGTAAGAATGTAGTCAAGACTAAAAGCAAAAAAAAAAAAAAATAATAATAACAATGCAAATAAACAGGTGTTTCTTTATCCTAAGAACATTTTCATTCAAAGCCATAGTTGTAAATAATTTTTTAGACTAAGGGTTAATTCAAATTGCCATAGTCAAATAAGGCCTTCTGCCTTCTTATGTTTTCCAATAAGTTGAAGTTTTGGAGAAACAGACCCTGCCTAATAACTTACATATTTGTGGTTGGTTTGCTACTACAATGGCAGAGTTAAATGGTTACTGTAAAAACAACACAAAACTTACTAACTTGCTCTTTACAGAAAAACGTGGCTGTACTCTAGTCTAAGCTTCTGTGCAAATATTAATGGTAGGTTTGCGATGAGGCACCAAATAACTACAAGGCCTGTGATGGTTATAGTATGGTCAATACACTATAATAGTAGTATATATTCCTTTGTAAGTCTCTCACTTTTAGTACCAAATGAAAAGAATTATTTGGAAGAAGAATTGCACAATTATATTCTAAGGCATTTTCAATCAGATTTCAGGCCAGAAAAGATTTCCTCTCAGTGAGAGAATGTTGAATTTTACTTCCTGAACTGCAGAAAAAATAGATGTACTTTTTTTTTTCCTTCCAAATACTTATTTCCTGACTTTTACATTAACTTAAAGATAATAAATGAATATGTAGGGGAAAATAGCCTCAGAACTACTCTCTGTTTCCTCACTTGCAGTTTAGGTTAGGACGGTTTTTGAACTCTAGATCCTCTAAGGTATAATTTGCACTGGTCGCTCTTACCTACTTTGAAAGTGTATCTTCTCCCCAGTGCCATCAACTCTCTTTTATCAGCAATTCACACACTTTTGAAAGCTTCATTCTCACCATGTGGCACTGCATCTTATATGTGTATCACACAGTTTGGGGGCAGCCCTGGGGTTATTTTCTTTGTGCTGGAGAGTTATAACTCTTCAGAGTCCATTTCCAAGGTGAACTTGGCTCCTGTGGTTATCCACCTGCCTCCTTTAGAAGTGTTTCTAAGTTATACATATGCTTCTGAATCCTTCAGAAGACCAATGTGATTCTGCAAAGAAGGGCTTGAAAACTAAAATTACATTACAGGTAAAGAACTTTTTAGGAAATCGATCAATATTTTATTTTTAAGAAGGGGCAAGGATATCCAAACATGAATCTGGATCATGAATCAAGTATATGTAGCTGGGGGTAACATGATGTTAAGAGAAATCACTTTCTGAAAGCCTAATTTAACTCAATTAAGTGATTTCACATGATGATTTTAGTGTTTTGAGAATTGTTTCTATAGCAGAAAGGCTAGCAAAAACTCATAGGCAAATTTTGGAGATACGCATGTGCACACACATATGTATGTGTATATATAGTGTGTATATAAATGTACATACATACAAATGCACACATACCTGCATGCATATGTAAATACACATTATATATGTATATATTTTACATATATAACAAATATGAAGTTGTTAGGCAAATATAGACTATATACATATGTGTGTCTATACATACTATATATTACACATTACATATATAATACTTAAAATGAGATACTTAAAATATTGCACATAAGACACGTACATATACATGTAGGTATACAATTATATATGACACATTTCTTTATTATTCAAGGAAAGCTCATGCTGATTATACTACCTAAATACATTGCCAAACTACTTAAAGATCATTGATCATTCAAAGAAATTTTACAAATAGATATTCAGAAATTTAAAATATACCAATATTGATGTTAGTCATTTGGAGGAACAGCAAGGTCTCTATTTCAAATTTGCCATCAAGTAGATACAATTAGATAGACACATTAGTACTTATGATATGAAAACTAAGTAATTCAGGAGTGATAGGAGCAAAGTATTTCAGAAGGCTCAAAAGAGGTCTAGCTTACACTTAGTTGTGAGCCTGGGTATATAGTTTCACTGGGAGGTGGCATTTAGAAAGCATGAGACTTGAAGCATGGAAGTTTTCCTCCAACAGCCTCTTGGTGAAAGGGAACTTTTATGTGACATGGTCAGAGAGCATGGAGAACAGCCTGAACTTTTGTTGTGACTTTAACAGTAGGAAATGGAAGCTGTGTCAAATGTGGAAAAAATAGAGGTTTTATTGTAAAGGCTAGAATTTGGAGCAGCTGCTGAAGGTTTTTGAACAGAAAAGATCTATGCTGTACTTTATAAATAAATATATATATTTACTAAAAATAAGCTAGAAGGGAAAAAGTAGAGAAGAGGAGGAAATAGGATAACTGGTGTAGTGGGTAAACTGGAACACTACATTGAGGTATTATAGTAATACAAATAATAATATCCAAAACAGCTAAGTGTTTATTTGAGATAGGTGATGCTCTAAGGTCTTTGCATATGTTCACTTAATTTATTTTAACATTAATCATATGTATTAGGTACCATTATAATCACAGTTTTCACAGAAGATATATCTAGAGCATACAAAAATTGCACTGGTTGGCCAAAAGATAAACAGCTTACAGTAATTATGTAAACTTGGATGCTTATTAAGTCACAGTTACTCAATATTTGTGGATTGAATGGATTAGGAGGCTAATTTTTGGAGTAGCATATGCTGTATATTTTCCTCTCATTGCCACTAAATTGCTATCATAATAAGCAAAGTTTTATTAATGAGAAATAGACTTAGTGCACACTCTAATGTGTAGGGAAAAAGTCCCTCTTGCAGAAGGAAAAGCTCTTCTTCATTCTAATAAAATAATGTTGTTGTCCATTTTCATTCTATAACACTTGAACTTAATGAAAATCAATATCAAATATAATAACTTTATTTTTTAAACCTGGTCTGTGTACCAACCCTTGTCATGGTGGTGTAGTTTATCTATTTAACCATTATCAGTTTAGTATATTGGGGAAAATGGAAGCTTTGATTACAATCTGAATTGAACTGAGAGCACATTGTTTGATAGCTGATATAGGCATAGACATAATAAAAGTTCATAATTATCACAGACTATAAGAGAGCTTGTCTGGTTTCTACTTAGAGAGACTTTTCTGGGGAGTATGCCTACTTTTGTAGATTTGATAGCATGCTAGTGAAATTCAAGCTGGCAGTGCTAAAAAGAAATTGTTGGGCCAAGTGACTTTTCAAAGTTACAGTCATGGTAGATGGAGTAATATAGCCTGTGTTTCTCCTGGTATCTTAACTTTGCCATCTTAAGAATGAGAAATAAAGATGCATGGATGTAATAAAGAAATAAAGATCCAAGAACGTAAAGGGAACGGCAATTTCCAGATATCAAGGAGAAATGAGATTTAACAACAAACTCAGATGTTGGATTGATTATTTTTGACCAACAGGTGATTCTTATTTGTAGAAGTGGAGATGGTACTTCTATGAATAATCTTCAAAGAATTTCATTTTGTCTAATAGGATATTTTTATTTATTTTGTGGCAAAGAACTGTCCTCTCAGTATATACCTTAGTGATAACAGAAAATGCAATGTACAATAGAAATGTTAATAGATTCAATGATATTATGGTTGCAATACTGGCTAATAAAAATTATTAATAAAAAAATGGAAAATGCATTTGCAACTTTGGATTCTGACTCATCATAATGAACCAGATTGTCCAAAGCATAGCCATCACATTTTATGGATAGGTGAGGCTTCTAATCATTTGTGCTCTGTGATATAACAGTTTGTCAGTAGATGAAAGGAAAAACTATGTCCATTAGATTGATAATGGTTCCTTAGAGTCCCAGTTTTACCCTCCAATAACTAGGAAGGTATAACCAGGATGAACTACTATTGGCCTACTGCTCTCCTGTTGGGAATCAGAGGGACAGATCAGAAGACCTGATCCCAACCCAGACAGTCAGTTGATAATGTTAATAATGGTTAAAAAAAAAAGTGTCTGAAAGGCACTGTTAGATATTACAGTAAGTTCAGAATAAAAGTAAATAAGAGGTAGCAAGTTTGGAAATTTGTCTTGGATAAGAAACAATGTTTCCAATAGTTTTCTTCTCACTTTTCTGCAAATTATCTTAGTAAGAGGAATTGAGAGTTTTGTTCCAAACTGTCTATTTGAAGATGTTTTATAGCAAACATCTCATCTTTGGAATATACAGCATCTCCCTCTGCAATTTGAGGGAAGATTTGTTTCTTAACAGTTAAAGCAAAGATAACGCCTCCCTAAAGGGGGTAACGCCTCCCTAAAGGGGGTAAAGGTACCTCCCTAAAGGGGGTAAAAGCTACTGGAAACTCCAAAAGATCCAGAGTTCTTAAATTCTAGATTCCTGGACTATGACACAAACAGCATTCTCAGTCTTTCCCCTGTGGATGGAAGGGAACCAATGTGAATGTGCAGCTTGTGTTGCCTGCTGTGTCATGGGTAATAAACTCCTTTGCCTCTGACCCAGAATGATCTGTCTTCCGTCAGCATTTGTGAGTCTGTGAGGCTATAGCAAGCTATCTGGTTAACTTAAAATTGGAGCAAAATCTTAGTTTCTGCACATTTTAGTTACTTATTTTCTGAGTTTTTTTCTTTCCCCTAATCATAAAATAATCCTTTCTTAGTGCAAGGAATTTGAAAAGTATAAGCTATGTAAGAAGAAAGAAAATTCATAATCTCTACATGCAGAGAAATATAATGTTTTGATTTTAGGAAAAATGCCAATGTTGCTTTGTATATACATATACATAATATTATATGCTCACGCTACTAGCAAAAATTATATTTGCATACTGTTTCTGTCCCTGAAAATTATATTATGTGTATTTCTATGTCATTAATTTCCTTAAATGGGATTTTGAGTATCTACTTAGTATTCTCTTTTATTATAACTAACCCATTATTTACATAATCATTCTTTTATTATTGACTATTTAGGTAATCCAGAGCTTTTAGTTATTAAAAATAATTCTGCAGTGAGCGTCTTTTCATAATTTTAGTGTGCTTCTCTTATTTATATTTAAAAAACAAACCAAGCCAAAACAACAGACCCAACAAATCCATAAGACAAAATTGCTTGCTCTCAGCAGTTTTTCTTTTAATATATAGTTTATGTACTTTGGTTCGCTCATGGTTGTGTCAAGAGTTCCACTTAATCAGAACCTGCACAGAAGGCAAATTTTCTTTAAAACCTTTAGTTGTTCAATGGCTTTTGTAGTTTAATTCTTCTATTGCTGGGGGTAAAGGACTACCCACTTTTTTAATTTATGTCACTGAGGGCTCTCCCACTTGCACTCAAACAGCTGCTGAGATCAAACTTTAGCAATAAGGGTAAACATAGAGGTTTATTTACAGAAAAGGGAAACACAAACTAAAAGAGTCTAATAGTCCACACCCTCATAAGGATCGCAAACAGAAAGGAACCCCACTTCTGTTCCTCGAAGAACTGTGTGGGGTTTACCTCAGTCCCAGTGTACCTTAGTTTGAAATCAACAAGTTATGTCCCCGTCCTTTTATCCTCCCTTGCTCCAGTCATCATCTGGTTAATTTCCCCAGCACAATGGTCAACTTGGATTTATCCAGTTGCAAGGTGGCTCATTGCTTCATCAGGGTCACCTCTCCTCCACCTACACATCTCCTAACCCTTCAGGGCTGAATGCCAGGAGAGCCCCAGAAGACTCCTCCAGAAGCCAAATCTCCAAGATCTCTGAACTTGCCTTCTCTCTCCTTCCCAAAACTCTGTGCCTCAGTCTCTGCACCTTTTTTTCTTCTCTCTCCCCTCCTGAAAACCAGAGCTCCAATTTCCCCTCACACACCTAAGATTTACAACAAAGTAAAAGAAGAAAGTACCTGTATCCTTTTACCTCTGTGTTTTTCAGATATAGCTAATGGCAGTAATACCTAAATTCTATGAACAAATGACTGTTTTCAGAATTCCAGACAAACAAGTAAAATCAAACAAGTTAACACAAAACAAAAATTAAAAAAAAAAAATCCCCGGGTAGAAAATGAGTCTCTAGATTGCGTAAATATTTCTCTCCTGAAGGACTCTACATCTCACTTATCCTTTACAAGCTAAATATAAAGATTTCTGGTCATTAAAACATAAAGATTTGGAACATTTTCTAATACATTCTAGAGAATCTGGCACATATCAGATGTTAAAAACAAGTTGCAGGATTTATAAATGAGTGTTCTGAATAAAGGAATGCCTTATATAGATGCAAAATGTAGATGTGTTTGTCAAAACAAACATGGCACTGGGTAAATTTTAATAGACAAGGAAGACTTCGTGCACAAACATTGCTAGAACGGAGAGAGATCAGAATGCAGAATGAACTCAACTCCACTAAAAGAAAGTGATATCGGGTCAAAAATGGACATAAACCTCCAACCACCAAGCCACATTTAAAATGTGGCTTCTGCCACCCAGGTTCCCTCAGGTTTGTACCACCCACATATAGCAGTTGTCAGTCAAAAATGCAGTTTAACAAGAGTTTGTTTACAAGGGAGATTAGCAGAGAAAGCAAAAAGTCCTTAAAACCACAAGTGGCAGTCATCATACACCAGTCACCATTTTCACCAAAGGTCCCAAAGGTGCATGTCCAACATGGTGCCCCTTTGTCCCTCCAAACCTGAGGCAGGCACTCTGCAAATTCCAGTCTTTATTAAGTGTCTTCTTTTTGCTTCTTCTCTCTACAGTGTTTTCCAAGGTGCTTCAAACTTTCCCACAATTGCTGATACACAAATTAGCTTTCCAAATCCCTGGCCATCTTCAGGTACCAGTTTACTATGCCACCTTGCTGTGGTGTCACACTCTCCACACCAGGCACTCTTCTGCTGGTCACCATTGCCCCTTGCCACCTCCAGCTCACTCTCCAGAGGGCTTCTGACTTCTGCCCAGCCTGGTCACTGGGCTACTCTTTACTCATCTGCCATTCTAGTCTCTCCTCTCCCTAAAAATCTGTCCTCTCCCCAAAAGTCTCTATTTCTAGTCTCTATTGCTTTTCTTTTCTTTTCTTTTTTTCTTTTTCTAAAAGCTAAAAGCTCCAATATCCCCTTTACTCACCCTCTAGGTGATACATTTTCTCTTCCAGGTCCACACCCGGAATTTGCAACAAGTAAAAGTATCCTTCCTGTTTAGGCCTCTTTTACTAAACTCTGTGTTTTTCAGACACAGCTAATGGCCTCAGTGCCTGAATTTTAATTCTGCTCATATTGGAGTCCCAGCTTAATTAGGACTAGAGAATTCTTTTTCTTTTCTTTTATTTCTTGGTCTTCATTTCCTTATTTTCTCTTTTAGCACTGGATTGAACAAGTAGAAAAGTTTGGAGGAATTGTGCAACTCTGGTGTCCCATACATTGAGTTATTCCTCAGTTTGCAGATTTTCTCTCTTCGGTGTATGCTAATTGGTATCATTGATTCGAGGCTTCTATTTGCTTAGCAAAGACTGAGCAGTAGGGTCCCTGTCTTCCTGAATGGTTGCATTGCTGGTCCTTGAGAAAAATTTCTGGGTCATAAAACAGGCAAGAGGCTTTTGAAATGACTCACCGATTCTCAAAAGGGCAGAGAAAATCTGTTGTATAACGTTTATTCATTCTGAGGAAATTATAAAAATTCTCTCTGCCAGACATCATTTTCTTAAAAGAAAGTAATCACAATAGAAAATTTCTCTTTTTATACAGATCTGGTAACTGTTTCTGATGATTGAACATTCTAGCCACGTATGTATGAAAAAACCATTACACATATTCAAGAACAGTTAAAACTTAAGTATTAAAAGTCATCTCCATGTTGTTTTACTGACTGAAAAGTCCAGTGTATGTAGATTTAGATGGCTTTAGTCATTTTTACTACAAGTCCCTTAATATTCTGCTCTGTTCCATCACTCCTATTGAATGATAGCCACACCAGACACTAACTTCTGCTGATTCCTCATACTATAATGTCTTTCCTCTAATTTGAAGCCAGAGGCATCAGAGGTAAGTGAGAAATGGGCTGTCACTTATGTCAAAACTCTTCATCTCTGTCACTGTTATATTTTGCACATTGTCAATTCATGTCCTAAGTGTTCTTGTGCTTCTCGCATGGTTCCTATCCTTTTCTCATAGGCAGACATTGAATTATTCCTTCATCATCTTCTTGGACATAACATGCACACTTAGATGCTTAGTGGATGAAGGTAAAACAGCAACTTCTGATTGTCCTTTTATACACACTTGAAGAATAGATATGCTTTCTCAGATTATAACATGAATTAAAGGTCCATTTTAGTTGAATCTACTCATCTCTGCATATGACATTAGCTGAATTGGTATGTAATTTTATTTGAAAACTAATTAATATGAAATTATAATTATTTGAAATTTAATACATTTCTGGGGCAGCCAATTGTCAGTAAAACTTATTTTTTTTTAAATACTCTAAAGCCCCAGTTTTGCATCTGTATATTAGGAATACTATTTTTATTATCAATGTTGCTTTTATGAAGAAGTAGCTAACTGTGAAAGGAAAAAAGATATTAAGAAACATGTACATACTGAAATTTTAAAGAATTTTCACTGAAATCCAAATTTTTCTTAGTACTATCTTAAAAATAGTAATATTAAGATTTTTTTAACAATATATCCACCACCATCCATATGACTCTCCACTTCTTGCTTCTACATCTGATCTTCCTTCTAGTAAACTCAATTCTATTGTTAATATTTGGCTTATTTTATTTGGCTTTGTCCATTTATCTGCTTTGTTTTCTCATATTGTACAGAAAGATAAAATCATACAGTATTTGTCTTTCTCCTAATGACTTACTTTCCTTTATATAGTCTTCTGGAATTCCTTCTATTTTGCTGCAAATTGCAAACTTTTTAAATAGCTGAATGATATTCTGTTATGCATATATACCAAAGTATCTACATATAATAGTATCACTTCTTTTCCAACTTAGATTCCTTGTATTTCTTGTTGTTAATCTCATTATTCTGGCTAATTATTCTAGTATTATATTGAATGGAAGTGGTGAAAATAGGCAACTTGTCTTGCTCCTGATCATATAGGAAAAACCTTGTCTTGCAGTGTTGGTGATATTGGTTGTATATTTCTCATTTAAGACCTTTATCTTGTTATGTTTTTCCTATCCCTCTTTTGTTAAAAGATTTTTTTTAATCATGAATAACATTGAATCTTGTTAAATGCTTTATCTTCATTTGATGTAATTACATGGATTTTGTTCTTAAAAGATTGTTTCCCTAAACTGGGCAAAACCCTCCATGAATTACACTTCAGAAATTCATGTCTGGACACATCTACAGATGGCAAAAACAATGAAAGAAAACATAAACAGCTGGGATTACATCAAACTAAAAATCTTCTGTACAACAAAAGAGACAACAGACAAAGCAAAAAGAAACCCAACTGAATGGGAAAAAATTTTGTCCTCCACAAAAGTGATACAGATTCAGTAACAGAGATCCATAGGGAGCTCACATAATGTAGCAAAAACAAACAAAAAATATTAGCCCTGTCAAAAAAATGGGAAGTAAAAAGATAATTCTCTAAAGAGGAAATACAAATGGCTAACAGACACATGAAAAAATTTTCAACATCACTAGCAATCAGGAAAATGAAAATCAAAAGTACAATGAGATACATGAGCTACCACCTTACACCAGTAAGAATGGCCTACATCACCAAAAACAAACAAACAAACAAACAAACAAACAAAAAAAACGGCAACAACAAGTGCTGGTGTGAATGTGGAGAGAAAGGAACACTTTTACACTGCTGGTGGGAAGGCAAACTTGCCCAGCCACTGTGGAAAGCTGTGTAGAAACCCTCAAATTAATGAAAATGGATTACTATTTGACCCAGCAATCACTCTTCTGTGAATCTACCCAAAGGAGATCAAAATACTTATTCAGAGGGACACCTGCACTCAGATGTTTATTGCAGCTCTATTTATAATTGCAAGGACATGGGAACAACCCAAATGCCCCCAAACGGACAACTAGATGAAAAATGTATATGTACACAATAGAATATTACTCATTAATTAAAAAGGAAAATTTTGATGAGTTTGAGATAACTTGAATGGACCTAGAATAAATCATATTGGAAACAAGTCAGAAAAAAGCATAAACCAAATGGTTTCACTAATATATATGGGACAAAGGAAAAACAAACAAAAGGCCAGGAGGAAAAGTCAAAATGAACTAACAACCAAACTAAAGTACATAGCTTGGGAGGTGGGGGGATGAGTTGGGGTGTCAGGGAGGGGAGATGGTTGGTGAACCCTGGGGAATACAAAGATATGAAACACACACACACACACACACACACGTGTATCTATACATATACATGTATTATTTTTTTAAAAAAGATTGCTTCCCTTACAGATCTCTAGCCTTCTAGCCTTCTCTCAATCCTTTTGAGTGGTTTTGGCCCCAGGAGAGAGCAAAGGTCAGGGGGGAGATATAACTGGAGTCTCTTTCCAGCTACTTCCAATAACACTTTTCCTTAGAAGTACAGTTTCCTAATAAAATCCTATACGTTCCCCTCGGTGTCCCCAGGTTTGAAGGACTATCACCTAAGGAAAGGGGCCCCTTGTGGAAAGTAGGATTGCTGCTTGTCTCACCCTCAGCCCTAGTTTACTGGTTGAGTTTTGTATTGTCCACAAACCCAGCTGGTGTCTAGCTGTATCACCTGGACCTGGCCTCGGAGGCAGTCTTCTCAGAGACCTGTGCTACAGAGGAAATCCCCTTCATTTTTTCACACTTGGTTGCATATCCCCTCTCTCCAAAGCAGTTCTCAGGTATTGGGTCCCCTATATGAATGCAAACCTTTTATTCTCCAGGAAAAGGTCTGTAGTGCAGCTGGTTTTCAATGTCCTGGTGGCTTTACAAGAGAAATTGTTACACATTTTCTTACCCTCTCTGACATTGCTGATTCTCTAGTCATTGGGTCTTTTTCAGGGACAGTTTATATATATGACAGTTTATATAGATATAGATATAGATATAGATATAGATATAGATATAGATATAGATAGATAGATATCTATAGATATAGATATATAGATATCTATCTATCTATATATATACTGGACAGTTTTATATATATATATAAACAGGACAGTTTATATAAACTGTCTCTGAAAAAATATATATAAAACTATATATATATATATTTTGTTATTGTTGTTGTTTATGTGGGGAAGCTGTGAATGAATCTGGTATCCTAATATTCCACCATCTTGTTGGTATTCAGATAATCTGAAAATAACTTTATTTTTCAAATACACTTAAATTGTAGTCAAGTGACACTTTTTCTGTTACACAACTGTAGATGTTTCAGAAGGAAAACAGCTTGCCTTCCTCATATAAAAATACGTCCTTGCTTTATTCCTTGAAGAAACTTGCTTCCAACTTTATTGTAAATAATTGTATGTTATTTATCTCTTATAATTGTAAAACCTAAGTTATTTTCCTTTACAAAGCTACAAAATGTAACCTTGATTAAATTGACTTGCAAATATAAAGTTGAACCTGGTTATTTTATGGGAAGCTTTTAAGAACATTTCTATATGAATAATGGAAACTAATTGGTATTATGCATTATCATTCTTAACAAAAATGGAAATTTTTAGAGAGTCACAGAAGCCAGAATATGACCATAATTTCCTTGACGCAAATCCTTACACTGGGTCAGAGAAAGTACATGGTTCCAAATAACCAAGCATCTACCTGACAAAAATTTGAATGAGAGAGGCTGTTGCACTATATTTAAAATCAGATTTCTAAAAAGTCACTTAGAATTGAGTTGAAATAGTTTAGCATAGAAACATTTATGATCCATTCCTTTGTATATTCAATCAACAGATAGCTGAGAATTCATAGAGTAGGGCAGAATTAAGACATCAACTGAAGTTAAAGAGTTCTAAGCTTGAATTCTAGCTCTGAACTGTAAATCACGCTGGCATTTTGGGGAGAATAACATGACACCATGCACTGTAGCATCTACACCACCAAGATGTTTATTCCTTTACGACTAAGCCAGAGCCTGCATGTGACTGCATGCCCACAAGAAGCTGCTTAGTTTTTAGTATTTCTTGGGTTTTCCTAGGAAATATGAATCTCTTCTATTGTGTGTTATCACCAGAGACTATGAGAGATCATCACTATTTTTACAGATTTAGGTTTTTATGCACACTGTTTCAGGGTGCATAGGAGTTTTTCTTCTATCTCCCTATCTTTCTAGAGATATATGGGGACCTGAATGAGATGAAATCTAGACCATACAGTCATTCCACTGTGGGGTCTTGTCTCCTTGTATTTCACCTGAGAAAAGAAGCAAGGAAACTCTGCCATTGGCTTTCAAAAGTGTTGGCTGTGTTACTTTTTCCCACTAAACATGAGTTGGGATGAAGTAAAGCATGGGGAGAGATGATGTACCATAGGGCACAGTATCATATTTGCCAGACATATTTTCCACTACATAAAACAAATACATATACCTGTCACCTGCTGTGTATTTCAGCCCTTTAAGACCTGGTAAATACAGTAAAAATACGGGAAACAAAACCCATTAAATTTGCATTTGACTATGTCACTCAACACACAACTGATTAAAGAATCTTTCCAACTGCTTTATTATATTTTTTGGTGGCAAAATCATCAAAGGCAAAGAGATATTATTTGATCTAATTTTGCAGCTTGTTTTGATTATTACAAAGTCATCCCTAAAATAATAGTTTATTTTTTTGAGTGCAGTCACAGTGGTTTACAACACTGTATGTGATCCAGAGACATAGACACACTGCTCAAATGCATGTACCCACACCTTCACCTTGCTCATCACCAAGTTACCTTCAGCCCTCCACCACCATCCATGGAACCCCAGCCCCAGTTTGCTTTCCCCTCCCCTTCCTCATCTTGCAGTCTCAGATTTCTAGCATTTGTTATTGGTTTACTTATAGCTGCTGCTTTGATTATGTCTCTTTATTCCACATATAAGTGAAATCATCTGGTATATGTCTTTTAATTTTGACTTAGTTTGGTTAGGACTAGCCCCTTCAATTCTGTCCATGGCAGACATGGCAAGAGTTTATCATATATATAGTATATATATATATACTATATATATATAATATATATAGTTATTATATATTATATATAATATATATATATTATATAATATATATAATATATATATTATATATAATATATGTTATATATATTATATATATATATAGTTTATATAGCTTCTTACTAAAGATGGTATTGAGCAGAATTGTTCCTGTGAGGGATGAGGGATTACTGAAACATTAATTGAAAATTCATAAATAATAAAAATGAGAAAAATATCTTTTCCTTTGTTTACAACAAATCTAGATGTTTTAACTGTGCATATATAGGCTAAGAAATTAACAAAGTAGATGGCAGTGCAACTAACTACCACTTCTCATATCATTCCTACTCCTACTTTGTCAGGTTACATTAACCTTATACTTCACCTCTATTTATTTATTAAGAGTACTCGAAAGGTTTATTTGAACACAAAGCACATATTACAAAGTTAGAACTAACTTTGTAATATATTAACAATATATTTAGAATTTGATATGCCAACCTTTTGTATTGATGTTCCTTCTCTAACCACTCAGAGTATAACCAGGCCTGAATTCTTCATGTCATCAGACACAATTTTTTTTGACACATATTAGGTTGACTTTTCTAAATTTCGAGCTGAAAGATAATGTTGCTAAAATAGCAATGTGCTTCTCTCTATTCCTTGTGTACTGTTGCTTACAAAATTTGATGTTCTTACTTGATTTTGAATCCCCAACCTTTCTTTTCAACTTCTGCTTATATTATCTTCTTTATACTATATGACTTATATCCTGGAGTTACATACACATTATCATTTAAAAAATTAGAAAAACAATAATCAAATTCAAAATCTTTTGAATCTTGGAACATGTGCTCAGCATATTTTCCAAAACCTTAAGGGCTTTATCATATTAGATTTTATAAGAAAATTTGTGAGATAGGAAAGTAATTATAGGTGTACCTGTGTATTTTTTCTTCCATTTATATAAGGCCCTCAAGGCCATCTTTAAGATGTTAAGTGGTTTGAAGTATGATGAAAGTCAGATAGAAAATGGTATCTTTTATCTGCAGGGATATCCTTGTCATAAAAGTTGCACAGACTTTGGAAAGTCAAGGTTAAAGCTAATTTAGTGAACATTAGGAAATGTAACTTTCATTAGGTCTTGAATTTTTATTCACATTATCATTTCACAATTGGGACAGATAGTTCTGTGACAATTATGCAAGCAAAATTTATGTGTTTATGGGGGAATTACTTATCAGAAGACACTAAACATTTGTTTAATGAGGTAAACATTGCTATCAATCTAACATTTAAAAGAAATAGGATTATAAGTGTCTCTTATCCAGCAATGATGTAAACAATGTCTAATTTTATTCAACCCCAGGGTCTGATTTGTCAGCATTGTCCTCATTAGTTGCTTTATCTTTCTTTTTTAAATAATTTGGTAGAGTTACCAACAGCACTTAGAGAACTCTTAACAAAGAAGAGTGAATTCAAAATGAACATTACTGCAGTCAGAAAGCTATATAAAGTTTTCAGGTATTTGCTGCTAGCAATTGGTATTTTTTTTTCTGATTAAGTCACAAAAACAATTTGCTCAACTGACATATAACACAAGGTTTTAGCTCCAGTGGGAATAACAGATTGTATTTTTCACATTTCTAGGTTCCATCTTCATTCTTGACATAAAATGCCCACAATTAAGTTTCTGCAAAGATTCTGCAAGTGTTTTATTGGATCCCTTTTTTAAAATACATATATTAGTCATATGTCTATCACATTAAAATAATAAAGTTGAAAAGAATTCAAATATATGCTAAATCTATTATTATTATTGTTATTATTATTATTGTTATTATCTGGTTTCTATAAACTGTCAACCTCAATTTTTATTTGCTTTGAAGACACACTGGCAAGTCATTCAAGGTCTGTGATTTTCTTGTAGAAGAACTTTTTAAAATATATTGGGTGCTTAAAATTTTATTTGTGTAGGTAAGACGTAAGGTAAAGTGAAGAATGGTATATAACATGTCAAGAAATTATATTTTAAAGAATCCTCTAATATAAAAAATTACATATAGACAAAGATTCTTGATGGTAATTAAATTAATTTTCACTGATAATATATCCAAACGAAAGAGTTTTCACTAAAAAAAGTATAAGCTACATCTGTTTGCTAATAGAAAGATGAAAGTTTGAGTGATAAGTCCTTTTTGATATCCTCAATTATTGACAAATTTGAAAATACAGAATGAAATGTTTAAAGTAGCTTTGGTAGGGGAACTAGAAATACATATTTTCAACTTTCCAAATAAATCTGACACTGACTTGTTTTTCCATATGGCATGTGAAACACTGTTTATTACATATTTCTTTAGATTTAATGTAATATATTGTGAAATATTTTCTTTCTAATAAGTTTATTGCCTCTTCACATCCCCTGTACCTCAGTGTTTCAATGGAGTAGGGTTTTATACTTGATTTTCAACTACTTCTCAAATCAGTGCTATACCCCTTATCCCGTAAATGACTATTAAGTAATTATAAATATTTTTTATTACTCTGACATAAAATTATCTACTCAGTTGCTCTCTAAGTTGCTCTCCTTTATTCACTGAAGACTGTATGTGTGTTTTACTGTCTTCACCTCATCACAACTTTTGTCCTCAAGTGAGGTGTTTATTATTTATAGGATCCATTCACTTTCTCTCATTTTTATTAATGTTTTTGCCTCCATAGTCAGATCTTGGTTTTTATTCTAGTAACCATAACCACAATAGTATTTCCCAAAGTTTTTCATTACCAATTGTGACTTTCCACACTTTTCAATTTTATCATCCTGTTCTATGAATTTTATCTTTTCTTTCAAATATACACTATTATGTATTTTGACCACAGTCTCATTTTTTTCTTTTGAAATGGACCCTACCTGTTTTCCTTCCTCCTATCCTTACGTCATTTGAAATCTAATTTTTGTTACTCTATTCTATGCTATAACCTGCCGTAACTCTATTCTATGCTCTAACCTGTCGTAGCACAGTTTAACCAGGCATCTGTCAAATACATTTGTATCTCCGCATACATCCAACTGTTGAATATATTTTCAGAGAAAGAAAAAAGGGAAATTCAGTGATTGGTATCTCTTATTCAGTACCACGAGCCATGTGTCCTGTCAATTATAACAACCAACCACTTTGCTAGTTTATTCAGTTCCATGTTTTTCTCAAAAATCCTTTCTACTCAAAAATATAGTGTCTCTTACTCCATCTTAAATCAGTAATAAGCAATCTTGGGAAAGTTTAAGACTCTGCTAGCACGAAGAATGATAATGGCTAGGTCTGATTTGCTAGTGTTTGTAGACCATTTCTGTATCTTTGGAGGGTGCACAGTCTATCATTATGTCTGATCCTAACATCTTGATGGCTACAGATAGCGTAGAATGATAGTGGCCTCAATTTTATGACTACCTTTCATTAACAAACTGAGGTTCATGTATGGAAGGGAATTTGAAAACTACTATCAAGAGTGATGAGTGATACTAAATTAAAAAAAAAAAAATAGTGACAAGGCAACACCCTCCCCCAAAGAATTTCCTGACACTTTTTATTTTTTCAGCTAAATCACATTTCCTCTTTAACTCCCTCTAATTTAAACATTGAGTTAGACATTTAACACTGATAGCTCATATTAGAGTTAGAGGAAGAAGAAAGAAAATTGGCTAATTTATACAAATATCATCAAACCAAAGAATAAATGAATAGTTAATATGGTAATTGAAAATGGTTGCAGATAGTAATTTTAAGTTTCTTATAATATTCATTCATATCTATAAATTTGATTATGATGCCCCATTCTTGTATATCATTACTATAGTTGTCAATTTACTATAATCACAAGCCATTGGGATCCTTAGTGGTGTTCTAGAAAATCTCATGGTTCCAGTCATAACTGGGCTTCCTCTTGCCTCAGTCTAATTTATCTTTTACTAATAGGATCCATTATCTGAGCCAACACAGAGATCACTTTATTTGTGCTCCCTCTATTTCCAGTTAAATAGGACTTTTTTTTATTTGTTTAAAGTTCTTCATCCTTAGAATGTTGTAGGTCATAAGTGAAACATACAATTTCTGAGCTATTTTGTTTAATGTCTATGGCTTTATATATACATATTATAATATAAATGAATATCAGTCACTGATTCATAGCCTATGAATTGTATATATGTGATATTGTTGTCACTCAGCTGCTGCTAGAACTCTCTTCTAAATGGTCTTTGCAGCTTTCTGTTAGGAGAGCAACCTCAGAGTGATAGATAAAATAGTAAGATCTCTAAGTTTATTTTTGAGCATGTAACATTGTTGCCTTTTGAATTTTTATAAAATTCATTTCCTAGCAGTAAGAATTGGTATTTAGTATAACATGATGGCATAAAAGGAAGACATTCAATAACTCTTCAGGTGACATGTTGGGCAGAACATAAATAGTTCCCCTTCAGCCTGCTGTCTACATGGTCTACTGGGAAAAAGTGTACTATCTGGGTCTCCATGTTATTCTCTACTGTTGACAAACTGCTACTAAAGACAGTGGTCAAATCAACTGTTGTAAGCAATCTCATATGGCTTAACTCATGGTAACTCCCTAAGTTTACCAATAAAAGGTGAGGGTAGCTGAAACAGAGACTTAAGTCAACAGATGAAGTCATTTAGCCACATTATTTTTGACACTCTACTGAGGATAGCTTTTTCCAATATTTATAATACATAATAAATATCCTCATGCTTTATGCCCATTCTCCAGGGCAAGGAGAATCATCTAATTTACTTCTCTACATCTCTGTGAGGTTTTTCAATCCTCTAGATTGAAAAATTTCAAGTTTTTATCCTCTAGACCAACAGCTGGTACAGCGCATCAGTGACAATGAGTATCTCTGGACACCTCCTCCTATAACAGAATGCACAACCATGTGTTCTGTTCAAAGTTCTGTCCACTAGAAGGTTTCTCCTTCTTTACTTTTTTCAGGACTACTCCTGAGGGGTGATATCATGCCAAACCATCTATTTTTGAAAAAGTTGATGTTTTATAAGGCCCTCGAGGAGACTGTCAAACTCTCCATTCCATCATCCCTCTCACACAGACACTTCATGTGCTGCAAAAATTGATTGACTCGTGCACCCAAAGAAACAGAAGTTTTCACAACAGCCCATGTATGTTTAAAAGTCCTTTTAAATCTTCTTTTAGGTAGTTTAGTAAATGAGTTTATAGAGCCTGAAATGGTAAAATATGTGTTGCTTCAGTAATCCAGACACCTAGTAGGACCTGAGCATCTTTATTTAGTGGTAGAGTATGCCAATTACAGCAAATTATTTAATTTTGAAAGACTACCATACTCTGCTCTAATATCCTATATCACCTAATAAGCATCTGGTAGTCAATATCTACAAAGAACTCATAACCCCCCCCCCCAAAAAAAAAAAGAAACCCAATCAAAAAATGGTTTTTTTGGCTAGACATTTCTTCAACCAAAGGCTACAGATGACAAAGAGACACATGAAAATCTGTTCATAATTTTTAACATCAGGGAAAGGTAAATCAAATTCATAGGGAGGGATCGATCACCCCATATCTGTAGAATGACCCATATCGAAAAGACAGAGCAGGTTTTGGCAAATGTGGAGAAAAAAGAACCCTCTTATGCTATTAGTAGGAGTGTGAACTGGTCAAGTCTCTATGAAAAAACATGTGGAAGTGTTTCTACATGTTCAAAACCTATCTACTATATCACTTAGCAATTCTACTCCTAAGTATTTACAGGCAAAATTCAAAAACACTAATTCAAAGGAAACTATGCATGTTCACCCCAGCACTGATTACAATAGCCAAGGTATGGACACAGACTAAGTACTCAAAAAATATGACTAGGTTAGGAACATATGGTATATACACAGGAAGGAATACTATTCAACTGCTAAAAGGATAAATTCTTGCCATTTTTGACAATATAGATAAAACTGGAGGGGATTATACTGAGTAAAATAAGTCGGAAGGTGAAAGACAAACAATGGATGGTGTCACTTATGTAAGGAACATAGAGAAACAAAATAGGTCAGATAAAGTTAAGCCAATTAAACAACAAACAAACACAGAGAGACATTTTACTGCAGAACTGAGGCTATTGAAAAGGGGGGCAAAGGGTGACTAGTGAGAACAAAGTGGTGGAAGAAACTTACTGGACTGTGGCAGAGAGGATTCCAGGGCTTTTGTGGTGTGGTGACAACTTAACAGAACTACCAGACTTCCCAAACACAAAATTGTAAGTCAATGTTACCTCAATAAAAATAGTTAAAATAAAACTGTTAGATTTGGGGGGGGAATATAGTCCGTAATTATAATTGACAATTCCAGACTATACCATGTTCCACATAATTTGTTCTAATAATTATAGTGAATAGTGAAATTCATATTTAATCCCTACAATGCCAGTCTGCTTAGGTACTTAAAACAATAACAATACTCCATTTCAAAGTTTTCAATATCTTAGCTCCCCTTGTTTGTTTATGAATACTAAAATTCTTCCTTTAGCCACTCAACAAAGTATACTGATAAAGACATATTAGGTTGTTATATAAAAAAATAAAAATGGTGATTTCCCCATTCCTCCTTCATGATCTTTTCAACTTCACATTTGCACAATTATGCCTACCAACCACCCATTCTTCCATCACTGTCATTGACTAACCTTATGGCATACTGCTTGTGGATTAATTTGCCAAGCCATCTGTCTATTTTCCATAGCCTAAGTATTTTTACATCATATGTCCTGACAATAAACTGCATTCATTCAGTCAGGAGCATTAGTTTAATCTGTGAAAGATGCAGCAATTTGTCTGAAAATTCCAGCTGGCATAATGCAAACATCAGCACCAGGAAGATGATTTTTGATCCACATACATGAATGTAATCCTCTTTTTATTATACTTATTTATGCTTTTCCTCTATATTTTATTGCTTTATTACCGCTGTGCTTTGTTCTTTCTTTTTTATAATGCCATACTATGACAAAACCTCTTATCTAGTGAAATTATTAGCTTTACCCCATGAGGGGAAAAAAAAATCTCTGACTTTATCTTTTCAAATACCTTTGAATTTTGAGATTTTCATAATAAACTCAATAATTCAATTAATTTTTAAACCTTATACAAATTGTTACTAAGTACTTTTCTCAAGAAGCAACTATATTCCTTGCTTCTCCAAATATTTTCTGCCCAGAGTCATTTATTCCATGGCAACTCAATAAAAATAATTGCTACAACATTTACTCTTCATCACATATAGCAAGGCCATTAAATATCAGAAACGTTGAAATTGAGAGCTGGACGTTTTTGTTCCTTGTGACACTGTCCTGTATTTTCTGGGATGATTAGACGTATCTCTGACATCTGCCTGCCTATTACAAATCAGGAGTACCAACACTTCAATGCCACCAAGACAAATTATCCAGTAGGAGAGGAACAAAATCACCCTGCTTGAGATCTGGTGATCTGGGTTTGAGAGCTGGTTTAAATGGTTATCACAGTTAACATTAGAAAACCAGAGAAGTCATATGGGTTTACCTTGGAGTGAAAATATATGAAGTAATTGTTGTAGTTAACTTGTCACAGTTATTCTGCACCTGAGACTTAAAGGTATGCATTGGTTTACACAGTCAAGATTGTTTTTGAAAATCAAATTCTTTTTCTAATATCCATTTAATTCTGCACATATTACAGTCATGTTTAGTTAAATATCTGCCTAGTTTGTGAGTCCCCACTATGTGTCCTGGTGCTGCTAATGGCAATTTCTCCAGTTTGGTCTCCATGGCAATCAATAATTTCCTTCCCACTTGAGCCAATCTATTGAGGAGAAATGTGCAATTTCCTCCTCAGAAAGGGTGAAATCCAGGTACTGGCCTTCAGATTTTTCCTGAATATTTTCTGTTAAAAGTTCCAACAGTGCTTGCTCGTCACTGAATGTTTTTCTCAACCTTATGTAATATTGTATATAAAAACAGTTTGCAGGGCTGCAGCACTCTTCCTTGCAAACAAGACATCCAAGAGAGTGTATCTAAGCCAAGAATCATTGCCGTATAGATTTTACTGATTACATGGATGTTCTTTGCACAATTCAAAGATGGAAATACCTTTCATGAGATTGCTACCCTTATACAGGCAGGTATGGTACCAGACTCCACCTTTGATCAGTGTATCAGCTATCTGTGTATTTAATATATTTGTGGTTACCCAAGTCCTGAACAAAATATTTAAAAATTACATGTTTTTGAAAAATACTATTCTAATTAAGAGGACACAAATATGGCTTTTAGAACCCTGTGACATGCACACTGATAGTGGAAGTACAAAGAACCAGATAAGCAGAGATGAAAGCAAAGTAAATGAAGTTTGGGGAGAAAAGAGCATTTTCTCCCTTTGTTTATGTGTTACTTTTATCTAGACAGAATTATGTTTCAGCTTGCAAAGCAGGATAAATAGAGTATAAGCAAATAAACTACAGAATATTAGTTCAACTCAAATGGATGGTTTACCCAAGGGCTTAGAAATTATAAGGACTTTCTTATAGTGTAAATTTTAGTTTCAAAGAAAATTTAATTTATTAAGTAAATGAACTTTAATTTTTAAAACTGAAAAAATTTCACTATGGCTAGAGCTTAAAGTCTATAAAAGGAGAGTAAAAGGAGTATATGAGAATGGACTCACCAACAAATCATTAAAACTTTTAAGTAGGCGAATTTGGATTTGGTCTTGAGGAGCAGTGTGATGATCAACTTAACGAGTGGGAAAGGACATTTTATAACTTTATCTCTGTTTTGACTATAGATTATGGAACTTAAGAAATGAAAGTAGTAAAACCACTAATAGTTAAAATACTATTTAATTTTCCTTGCTATAGAGCAGTTACCAAAATTTTCTTCCTTGGATTTCACTTTTTGCAAATTATTTTACGATGTCAACCAAGGTAAACATTGTTTCCTATCAGTTCAAGTTGTGTTTTGCATATTTTCTTTTTTCAGGTTCTGATTTTTGTGGTATATTATTTTCAAGGGAGTGAGGTCTTTTCTTCCCATGCCTGTTTTTTTTCCTTTATCTGTGGGCAGTTATTCCCCATGACTCTCATTTCTTATCTGTTCTGTTCCCTGCCTGAATGTAAAGATCTGGCTGTTTGAGCAAGGTGGTCATATTCTGACATCTGTGCTAGAGAACATCTTGACTTGATTCATTTTAATTCAAATTCTCTAAAAATTTCATTAGAAAGTGAAAGTGTTCTTTTCATCTCCTTTATATATTATTTTTCTAGATTTTTAATTCCACTCATTTATATTGTACATGTTTCAAAACTCAGGGTATCTTTTAAAACTCATGAAAGCAAAACCAGTACTTACTTACAGTAGAATTTTCTGGATGTCAGGTACTCAAATAATTGGCTTAACTTCTATTTGGAAATGCAAAAACAAAAAAAAAAAAACAAAAAAAACCCCAAAAAAACAAAAAAAAAATCTCTTTACATTAATCACTTTACTGAAAAACATTATTTATCTCAATCACTCTCCCCAATCTCAACACAAAAACGGTCACCATACTAATTTATATTGGACTATGCTATATTATACCATTTTTTGGACTATTTTTTCCTTAACAATTTTTATGGAATGTTTACTTTGCTTCCCTGTTCAATATGTAGATGCCAATTATTTTTACAATATGGATCAAAGTCACTTTTATTATATAAATGAAATGGAATGACCCTCACATAAATGAAATGTAGTTATGAGCACTTAAAGAGAAGAATGTCAAATTAATTGCTTTAACGTTTCTTTTTCATCTCCTTGGTGTCCTTGAGAGCTCCTATTTTGATATCCATGACATTCAGTAGGAAACTTATTGCTACATTTTTAAACGCTTGTTCATTATTCCCCTTTTTAAAACAAAAGCAGTTGTTTAAATTCATTTTTTTGTATTTGCATAGTAAAAAAAAAAACTTACAGCAAAGCAAAAAGACATCTTATTGAATGGAAAAAAAAAAGATAGTTGCATATCATATGGCAAGGAAGGACTAATATGCAAAATATACAAAGAGCTCTTAAAACTCAGCAATAAAAAATAGGATCAAGAAGTAATCTGAATATACTTTGCCAAAGAAAACAAATGAATGGTCAAAAGATAAATGAAAAAAATGCATTTCTTATCAGAAAAATACAAACTAACACAACAATGAGGCCTCTCACCTCACACCTATGAGAATAGTATTATTCAAAAGACAAGAAACAATGAGAGTTGGAGAGGATGTGGCGAAATGGTAACCTTTATATTATAGAGGATG
This sequence comes from Uropsilus gracilis, assembly GCA_004024945.1. Classification (NCBI taxonomy): domain Eukaryota; kingdom Metazoa; phylum Chordata; class Mammalia; order Eulipotyphla; family Talpidae; genus Uropsilus; species Uropsilus gracilis. The sequence continues at coordinate 22,453 of PVHY01003701.1, read as the reverse complement.
AGTGTAACTGTATATTGATGTACCCATGATGGAAAGCAGTGTGGAGAGTACTCAAAGAGTTTAAAATAGAAATTCATTACAATCCAGATATTTTACATCTGTAATTACCCTGAAGAATACAAAACAACTAATTTGAAGATCTGTATGCACCCCTATGTGTATCACAGCATTATTTACATTGACTGATACATAGATAAAATGTTACATACTCACAAACACACACATACACACATACACAAACAGAAATACAATTAATTCATCAAAAGCTGAATTTCTGCCTTTCATAGCAACATGGTTAGATCTATAGGATATTTCACTTGGTGAAATAAGCCAGACAGAAAAAGGCAAATATATAACTAGTCATATATAGAATATTAGAGAAAACAGATAAGCTAAATGAAAAGTAAAAATCAGCATTTGGCTTATGAAACCAATTAGTGGTCACTAGTGGGGAAAAGGGAAGGATGTGGTTAAGTTGGGGCAAAGAGGAAAGAGTATGGTAAAGGATAGAGTTGAACATTTAAATGTGGATTTAATGTACACATACATATCTAATCTCAAATATGCAATATGAAACTTACATTATGTTGCTAAATGCAGTGTTACTTTAATATAATTTTTTTCTATTTGAAAAAAGGCCAACATACTAAACTTTTTATATATGAATCAAACCTTCCTTCATGCTCCTCTCACATGCTGTGTTTTTGCTGTTGAAGGTGTAGAGGAAAACACATTCAAGAAAAGCATCCCCCTTTTGTCTTATATAGTATTCTAGCTGTGATTGCTGGTTCTGCAAAAGAATTAGGGTCCCATCCTATATCTCACAAACATTAAAAAGTTAAAAATATCTAAATTTGTGTGCTAATATCACATTGCAAAATGTCAGGTGACATGAGTAGCCTTAAGAAAATGAGTTTATCATGTCCTTATATATTTCTTCTCCTTGACTCTCATTTTATTTAATAGAAGATATCTCCATTTAGATATTCAATGATCCATAATCATATTAGAGTTTTCAAAAATTATGACCCCCCACCATATCTTTCCAGCATGACCATTCATCATTTCATTATAAGACACAAGAAACAGAACATATTTAGGATGTTTGGATCTCTTCTTTCCTCTGCCAGTAATATCTACCTTCAAATTGTTTTCAAAAAATGTTTCTACTCATATGCAATTTAAATAGTGAAGTAAGTACCTAACCTTGTGCTATTTACTATCGAATATCAGGTATCAGCTTTATGTGTTTCTAGATGAATATACTGTCCTTTTTCAGGGATATTTACATTAGAATCTATAGTCTAAAACTATTCAATTTTGTTTTCTCATCCTATAAAATATTCTTAATGGTTTCTTGTAACCACTAAAGATTATTTTATAGTTAATATTAAACATATGGTAACTTTATAATTGATTTATATAGCCAGGTAATATTGAAAGTTCATACCTTTACATGTGATACTTTAACACTCTTTAAAATGTTATTTTATCATTTAATTTTAACTAACAAGCATTCCCAAGATTAAATGTTATCTTTTCCATTTGCCATAGATCATATTATATTTTAGACCATAGTTAGCATGAAAATTATTTGAAACATTAAAATCAGGAGAGCACTCTTTCATCATTTTTCTCTAAATTTCAGACTTTTTTGACTCTTATCTTTTGTTGTGACCTTGAAGAGAAGTCATTAAGTCTCTAAGCTTTGTCCTTGTCTGAAATAAAGAGTGCAAAACTGGATTTTTATTTTTCCATTAACTTTAGCAGTCATATATATGTATATATATGTATATATGTATATTATATATGTATATATGTATATATATATATATATATGTTGTGGATCATGTGTAGGTCACATACTCTATGGAGTGCAAGAGTATATCCTGGAAAGCTAATAAAATATGGAGTCAGAAATAACTAATGAAAGCTGAAATAAATTATTCATAAAATTTAACTCTGCAATGAAGAAAGAAATATGTCATTCCCAAATGAATGATCCCTTGTCACAGATTATTATTAGTTTTAGTTGCTATGGAAGGAATATAAGATACTGTCATTGTCAAAAAATGTTTAATCAAATTGGATACAAAATGTGAAAATTAACATATATAAAAATAACTTAAGGAAAAATTTTAATAGAAAAATACAGCATTTTAATTTAAAGTTATTTTTACTCTGACTCACTAAAGCTATTTTTTATTCCTTTGTACATGTCTCATTTGAATTTTGGGGAAAAATATTCATTTAAGTTTGGGGATTTTTTTAGCCTCTTACACGAAGTATATTTCCAGTATAACTACTTGTATAAATGAATAACTTTTCCCATTTACATATGACAATGAATTGATTTCTCCCCCACTATATTTTATGTCAATTTATTGTTGCACAAAATTTTCACTGAAAATTCATTTTCAATATTTCAGCATTTAAAAAGGGAAATGAGAAGGGAGGGAGAAAAGGAAGAAGATAGAAGAGAAGAAGAAAGTGAAGGAAGTGTTTTTGGTGGTGGTGGTGTGGTGAGGTGAGAGATTAAGAAATCAGGAGGCCAGGCTACAAATTTTTGGCTCAGTGAGAAACTTCAACTTTTTTAAATAAAAAAGCACATATTTTATTCCTAATGATAAAGAATTCCATGGATCTTTAAAAATGCAAATACTCATTGACCTGGTTTTGTTTAAAAGGAAATATCAAGATGACAGTTAAGAGAAAGTGACAATCAAAGAAGATATAAGCAATCACTTTGCTCATTATATTAGACTCTTTATTAGAGAGGGTGGGTCTGTGATGTTGAAGGAGATGATTCTGATCAAACTAAAGTTTTCCATCATGCAGAATTTTGTTGTTAATTAGGAAATGAACTCTCTTCATCTTTCATCTATACTTTCCTTTTTCTAAGACCCAGTCTTTTATACTTTGCCCATTTCAGAACAAGTATCTCATTAGTAAAGAAGAAGCTAGCACCATTTCCCCTTGTGTTCTTCTACTCTAACTGAAAGTTGAATGATTATAACCTATTTTAAAAATATTAACCAGATAGAAGAAAACATGTCTGGCTAATTTGTTAAAAAGTGTGCTTAATGTGCAAATAAGGATTTTTCTTCTAAATCTGACACTTTACTTATGGTGCAGAGCCACATTTGAAGTTGACTTAATTACCTGTCTTATTAAAACTAGAAAGCCCATATTTCAAGGTCATCAGTATTCACCAAATACAGCAGCTGTTGAGGTAGGGAAAAATTATTTCATGTCTCCATGTAAGCTAATCAAACTTACTAGTCTCTGTAAATTCAATATCTACATTTCTATGACATGAATGGGAAATAATAGATACCATTTTTTCAAAGATTTATTTTTGCAGTTTCTTAATACCAGTGAACACTGTGGATATTATAAAGGCAATTAATATGTTTAGATTATATATTCAAGAGGGATGGTAGTATACCATATAACTAAAGAAAATTATCTGTAAGTTGAAATCAGTCAGGAAATCCTGTTAAAGTAAATGGGTGCAAATTAGAAGAACAAATCTCAAAATTAATAAGAGACCTGAAGCAGGTAATTTCAGCCAACATAATGTTGCCAAAATATTAAAGTAGTGTTGATGATATTTAAGCAGCATTCCTTATAAATTAGTTAGTTTAAATATGGTTTAAATACAATAACATGTATGTATTTATTGACCTGTATACTGGATAGAAACAGAAGTTTGAATTTTATATGTTAACTCTTACCTTACCTGATACAGCAATCTAATTTCCTATACATATACCAATGCACTTTATTACTATAATTACGTTATTACTATCTTATCATATTTGAACGGTAAATTCCACTATTCCATTTTTTCAGTGTGAGTACCAAAATACTACATTTTGTAAGTATGTTAATGTTCTTTAAATGATACAATTAATCAAAATATGGTCCTTGCTAATTATTTCTTTTGAATATGTTTAATCTTTTAAGTGATTTGGCACCTACATATTTAGGATCTAGAAGTGCAGCAGAATTCATAAAATCATACTATAGAAACAAGAGAGCCTGTATTTCCTTTGGGGGCTGTCATCAGCTGAGGAAATCAAGGCAAAAAAAAATTAAAATTATTTAAACTTTATCTTTATTCTTAATATTAAGACCTTCCCCCAAAAGATCAAAATCATAATCCTTGATTTCATTTAATTTTGGATGACACAGGTGATAATTAGAGGACTGAGTCATTAAAGACAAATTGAATTGAAAGAAACAGATGGAGCAAGTGAGTAGAGATATGCTGACAGCTAATACTTTTTACAATCATTAATAGAACTGTATTTTTCTTTCATAAATATCAAATGAAGGACCAGATTTCATAAGAAATAAGAGTGAGAACATTACCCTTTCTGTTAACCTTCTATGTGGCAACAAGAAAAGATATTCCAAGGAGCAGCTGATTTATAACTACAGTGACTAGCTGGCTGTGCTTTATCTCATCTGCAACAGAAGCATGCATATGCATAGGGTTGACAGTGACAAATGCCTTTGCAAAGACTTTGAAAAGACACAGAGTAGGTGATCTTCTTTCTCTATACCCATAAGCCATGATCTAAGTAATGTTGTATTCTATTTTAGAAACTTTGACTTAGCAGTCTAGAAGGTACAGGAATTGGAACAGAGGGGGAATAGAGCCATATATATATATATATATATATATATATATATATATATATATATATATATATATATATATATATATATAATTTTTTCCTGAGAAGTGTCATTTGATTTGATTTAATTTTTCTGACATTTTCTTCATCAAATTATAATCAGCAGGAAATTTGGTTGTGTAAAAAGTTCATCATCATCAGCACAAAATTAGGAAATGAGTCCTATCTTCATTCATACAGAAAATAAATGTTTCAGGTGGATAGTGAATGCAAAGTAAGTTGTGTCATCCATTTTCCCTCCAACATCTCAATACAAGTCATCTAAATCATGCAGAGTTTTAATATTTCAAGGCACATGACTGAGATATATTCTTTCTATCCAAATATGTTATTGAAATAAAGCAATGCTAAAGCAACACTATGTAGCTTACAGTGGGTGGGATATCAGTAGACATTTAGGAAAGAATTTCAGTTTTCTAAATAGAAAAGAATCAGCAAAATTGACTTGCTTCAGATTGGATAATGATATGACTTTCCTACTTGAAACAGAAACATGCTTATATAGAAACTATATTTATTTAAAAATTTTGTTTCCCAAGTTAATTTTGTAAATTTTGTCAGACAAAAAAAAAAAAAACCTCCAACGCATTCAACTCTGATTTTTTTAATGTGCTATTTTATTATAGTTTGCAATCACTCAACTCCTTTTTTTCCCAACAGTCAGTTCTATAGTATATTTAAGGGAGAAAAGAAAAATATGATGAGTAAACAAGACAAAAAATTATGACCCATGTCTAATGCTATGAAAGATCTTAAAGCAAACTAAAGTGAATAAACTATTTCTTTGTTTTTATTGAGTACATATACACAACACACACATTTTGAATTGTTGTATTTTGTATTGTTGTATACCCAAGGGTTCTCCCACCAACGTGTCACCCATGAGTCATCATCATAATCTCTTGTGCCCATCCCTCTTCCTTTTTACTCCCCTGCCCCTCTTTTGATCTATTCATTAGTTCTGTTGACAGTTTTAAAATTTACTTGCCCCATTGTTTGTTTTCCCTATACCCCTCATATGAGTGAGATCATGCAGTATTTCTCTTTTTCTTTTTGGCTTATTTCTGCTAACATGATTCCTTCAAGTTCCATCCATGTGCTACAAATGATATGTTTGACTTTTTTAATTGATGAGTAATATTCCATTGTGTACAAATACCACAACTTTTGTTCCATTCATCCGTTTTGGGATTTTAGGTTGTTTCCATATCCTGGATGTTATAAATAGTGCTGCAACAAACATAAAAGTACAAGTGTCCTTTGAAATTAGTGTTTTTGTATCTTTTGGGTAGATTCCCAGGAGAGGAGTGGGATTGCTGGATCAAATGGTGGTTCCATTTCCACTAGTTTGAGGATCCTCTACACAGCTTTGAGTAGTGCATATATATATGCACTACTGTTTTGTTTTGCATATATATATATATATATATATATATACACCATTGTTACTGATATAAGGTAGTATTGTGTGATTTTGATTTTCATTTCCCTGACTTGATGTTGAGCATTTTTTCATAGTCCTATTGGCCATTTGTATTTCTTCTTTTAATAATTCTCTTTTTAGCTCTTCTCCCCATTTGTTGATTGGGCTTTTTGTTTTATTTTTGTTGAGTTGTGTGTGTTCTCTGTGGGTTCTTTTTTATCAGACACTTATTACTTGTATGAAAATTGAAAAAAATGTCCCATTTGGTTGGGTGTCTTTTAGTTTTGGTTGTTATCTCTTTTGCTGTGCAGAAGCCTTTTTGTTTAGTGTATCAACTCTGAAATTTAATTAGTGGATAATAAATGAACTATACTAAAATATTTGCTGATTGGCATTGACATTATAGTATAAGCTATTTCCTGATCAGATTCTCTAATCTTATAGGTTGCTGTGCTTAGAACAAAAGAGTATGAATTTGGCAGAGTCAAAACAAAAGTGTATGAATTTAGGCCTGTTTAATCATGATGTACTAATTCATAATCATTTTAAATACAGAAAATATTGGGAATGCATAAACATTTGAACATAAAACAGCATAAAAATGCCTCTTATTTTTTTCAGATTTCTATTATGGAAAGGTGGCTTGATTTATTACCTGAACTACAAGTAGAGGTTTTAGTACTGCACATTTTAAAATTAGAGAGTTCCCTTAAATTACTTTCCTAAACACTTTTGGTAGCTCATAAATTCCATCAGCATGGCAAATGGAAGGGTTTTATAACATGTAAGCTCACTGTCATTAATAGTGAAATTATTTCCCTTAAAGTTACTACTTAAAAAGTTGTCATGGGAACATAAAATGAACAGGAACTATTGGTCATTATATGCAGTTACTATTCTAATATTTATGGCTAGTAACCTATATTTTGTATCCTTTTGTCATTAGTTACTTAGTACATGCAAAAAATCATTTTTCCCATATTTCCCCATACTATTTATATAACTAGCAATGTTAATAATACACTCAATTTCTCCTTGACTAAATCATAAAATGCAAGGAATTCACAAAGAAAAAATAACAGCCATCTAGTTGCGCTTAAAATAATTTACCTTTGTACCTATGTTAAAACCTGAATCACCAATGTGTAATATTATTGTTGATGCATTAGGTGCAAGTTAACTAGGTCATGAAAGTGAAGCCTCTTGAATGCGCTAGTGATCATTATATTATCTCTCTTAGAGAGATGATCTCTGTATCATGTGAAGATACAGCAAAAAGATGACTCTTGCCAACCATAAAGAGAGCTCTAAACAGAGACCAAGTCAGCAGGTCCTCAGTCCTGGACTTGCAACCTTACAACTGTAGGAAATAAGTGTTTGTTTTCTGACTTGCTCAGTCTATTGTAATTTGTTAGAAGAGCCCAAGCTGACTACAACATCTTTTTTTTAAATCACTTTGATAATGTATAATTTAGTTTTTTTAATTCAACATATTGTTAGATATTGATGCACTATCATTTTTCTTGTATGTCTCATCATTCAACCTTTTTTTGTTCAATATTTAACGTCAAAAATTGTCCTTTGTAATCCCATGTACTTTGTATGTTTTCTTTTATTAATCTTTGCTTTTTTATTCATTTTCCTGTTTGCTGATCTGCTAAAGGATTTTGGCATATTTTAACTAACCTTCTGAGATATGTACTCTTTAATTTTTGCGAATTTTATTTCTAGTATAATTTAAGGTAATGCATTTGTCTCTATTTTATCTTTGTCATGCAGGGTCTTAATATTTAGAATTTTTATTTTTCTGATTTGAAAAAAAATGTTTTATGGTTTCTGTTATAATTGCTACTTTGACTAGTGAGTTATTTTTGTTTACTACACATGAGTATTTTCTATTTATATGTTTCATTACTTGCTTGATCTGTTTATTTTGGACTCAGAAAATGAGCTGTAATATTTCATCCTTTCAAATTTGTTGAATTATTATGGGTTCCAAATTTTGTTAATCAATATATATATTCTGTTTGTGTGAAACAGAGCATATAACTTTTTTAAATTTCTATTTGCAATATTCCATATACATCCATTTGTCAAATTTGTCATGTTTGGTGTATATTTTGTATATTTGGTCTATCAATTACTGAAAATATTATGTAAAACTCCCCATTCTCCCAGTATCCAACTTATCTTTATGTATGTGTGTTGTTACAAATGCATACAAATCTAAAATGATTAGTATATACTGTGGTATAATTAATCATCTTGAAGTAATCCATATTATAATTTATATAAGCAGTTTTTGTCTGTTATTATAGTAGCATGTTATCTTTGTATTTAGAATTTCCTTATTTTTTTTCTTTTATTCTTTTTATAGAATGGACTTTTAGTGAGTTACTTGTAAACTCTATAGAATTAGATTTAATTTACTTTTTAAAATCCATTTTGAAAATGTGTTTCCTTTATAAGATCACTTATATTTTTATGTTCAAATCAATTCAGGATTATATTTTTATTTTGTATCATTTAGGTTATTTGATTCACCTGCCATTTTTTTTATTTGTGTTCTGGTCTTTATTTGATCATGTCTTTTACTAATTTTTCTTTCCTTTTTAAAAATACAGTAATTTTCACAAAATAATTTTTCTAAGTAGTAGATAATGTGATTACAATATACAATGGTTATAAAAATATAGTTGAGGACATTAACTTTCATTTGTGACCGAAGTCTCTTTGAATTTTTTTCTCCATATTTAATACAGACATGATTTTGATGATAGGGAAATCGTAAGAGACCTTGAGGAGACAGATATAACAACATAAGTATCATTATAAGAAAACTTTAAAAACACCTGTGTGTCTGGTGAAATCATGGAGTCATTGTCTCAGACAAGGTGTTTTCTACATAGAAATTCTTTCCATTTAGGAAAACAGTACTCCCATTTATCAATAGAAAAATATAAACTTAATACTACGCTCAATTGATAGACCAACAGTAGAATTTACATAAAAAAATAATTACATTAAAATAGCAATTATTCAATTTTATGTTCTAAAGTTTTTTGTCTTATTTACTAAATAATGAATCCTAAGAAAACTAGATTAGGAATCAGAGTATGTAGTCAAATACTATACAACGTAGAATAAGCTGTTTCAATATGGCTTCCACCGACTCTTGGTTCTTCCCTACTGAATTGTGCTGGATTGAAAGTTTAATAAAACTGGTAACAGGTTTGAACCTATGATTTATTTTACTTATGCAAATTGAAGGAAAGTGGCATATTCTGTTGCTTCAAAAGAGCTTTAGGAACCATCACTTCCTTCTGTCAATTTTCCCCCCTTTATCAGGACAAAAAACAATCCTAATTGTGTTTTTAGCTAGTGTTCTTAGAATAAAGAGGCAAAGTCACATACTTGGCTATGTGTAACATAAGAAGAAAATAAACTGTGCTGATGCAAGCACTGATGTTTGGATGCTGTTTGTTATCACAGCACAACTTTGCTTTAAGCAGATCAATACAGTATTAACCCTGCTTTGTGCAAGGGCAATAATGTCTGGTTTGCTACTTCCCAGATCTGGTGAGGGCCTATGAGATGAGATAAGCAATAACACATTGTAAGTTCCTAAAATACTATTAACATGTTAGGTAACATCATTTTCTGTATATCTCATTTCATTCTCAAGATACCATTATGCAAATTTTCCCCACTCATTTAGAGATAAAAAGTTATGGAAGCAAAGATATTAAACATCACTAACTTTTTGTGGTTTCACATTTCTGCTTACATATCCATCTGTCACTACATGTTGTATACCATTTCCATTGGGGCTCACACATGTTAATCATAGTCCTTTTAAATTCCCTATCAGATAACTCTAATATATATTATTTAACTGAGCTTAGTTCTAAGTCATGATTTGTATCTTCCATGCTCTTCACCATTTTCACCTGATTCTTGTTGTTGAAAGCTGGATGTATTCTATCAAGTGACACAGTACCTGAGGCCAATAGGACTTTAATTTAAAAATATGTATTATTCTTACTGTAAGATGAACCAGCTTTAGCTAGGGTTTTGTTTTTTTTTTTGTAACAGTCATTTCTAGAGACTTTTAATTACTGTAGTGTTCTTATTTCTCTTTACTTTTTTGATTTGGGAATTTCTGATAGTCTCCTCCAGGGAGAGAGTCTCTTTTAAAAAAAAAAAAATTGTTATAGTGCTCTTTTTATTTATTGGTTAAATTAATTTATTTTTTATTTGTAGTGTCATTATTGGTCTGAAGTACTAATAGTGTGAATTAAGGTAAAGACACAAGAGGAAAAGTTCTGTAGTGTTTTGACTATAATTCTTTTTTTATCTCTGGGTTGTGTCTGCAGAAACATTTTGTCAGCATCACAGCTGTTCTTTCTTCATTCTGTTGACACAGAATGGTTATAGTCATCAGAGGTGACAGCAGTGCCCTTTCTCCAAGTGGGATAAGGCCCTGATAAAGTCCTTTACCCTTAAGATCAGGTCTTTGCCATAGGGAAAGATTCAGACATATATCACAAAGATTATTCTTTCTATGAGAACAACAAAGGGATCTTCCTCTGTACTTTATTTTGAGGATCTAATTACTTTCCTGGAGATAAAAAAACAAGAACAGATAATGTTTCTTAATATTGTGGTTTCAGAAGTTTCTCAATATCATGTAGCCCATATTTGGCCTCCAGCTATTTGCCTAATTACCACCCAAGTGTTCCTACCAGTGTATGGCTCCCTTAGCAAATCTTGACACTGACTTAGAATTTACTAATTCTCCAGATTTCAGGGTGACCATTTGCTCTGTAGCCTTAGTCCTCTTTAAGCCCAAGAAAAACCATTAGTTTTTGGTTTCCTTGACTACTGGTGGCATCTAAGCTCTTTTCATGGTGTAACTGAAACGAAAAATTTCAGTTATTCCTAAATTTTAACTTCTAAATTTCCTTTAGGTGTTTTGAAATGTCATTTGGAACCAAGGTTTTCTTCATGTGTAATAGTTTGTAAAATTATTAAATGATAATGTTTATTATTTTTCCTTGTTTTTGAGACTCTTACCAATTTTTCTATACAATTTCTTGGTTAGACTTTTATATTAAAGAGGTCCTTTGCCAAATTTTGTCTTATACTTGTATCATATAAGAGCACCAAAAATGACCCTCATCTTGATTGTGAAGACATAAAATAAATTAGCTTCCATTTAAAAATATCACCTATGCCTTTGTATATTTTTTGACACTTCTATGTAAATAGAGGACTTCCCATCCAATGTATATGTCATGGACTATGAAATTAAATGAAAAGAATATTTTTAATTTATTTATATATAAATTTCACATATTTGTAATTCCAGGGATTCAGCCCCCCACCCTCACTGATCAATCTCCCCCTTTCCCCTGCCACAGTTGTGTGCTTCAGCTTGGTGGCTAGTTTGTTTAGACTTTTTCTCATGGCTTTTATTTATTTATTTTCCTATATCCCATATATTAGTGAAATTATTTGGTTTCTGTCTTTATCTTTTTGACTTGCTTCTGCTATATGATTCTTCTAAGTATGAAATATGATTTCTCTAAGTACACCCATGCTATAAAGTCATCAAATTTGTCATTTTTAATTGATGAGAAATATTCCGTTGTGTGTGTGTGTGTGTGTGTGTGTGTATAATGGAATATTTCATTTTTTCATCCAGTCCTCTGTTTTGGGGCATTTAGGTTGCTTCCAAGTCCTTGAATTATAAATAGTGCTGCAGTAAACATCCAAGCACAGATGTCCCTTTATACCCACATTGAGGTTTCTTTTGGGTAGATTCCCAAAATTGCAATTGCTGGTCAAATAAATGGTAGTCCCATTTTCATGAATTTGAGGGTCCTCCACACAGTTTTCCATAGTGGTTGGATCAGTTTACATTCCCACCAGCAGGGTAAGAGTGTTCCTTTCTCTCCACATCCATGCCAACACTTGTTGTCCTTTCTTTGGATGTGGGCCAATCTTACTGGTGTAAGGTGGTATCTCATTGTGGTTTTGATTTGCATTTCCCTTATTCCTAGTGATGCTGAACAATTTTTCATGTGCTTGTTGGCCATTTGTATTTCCTCTTTGGAAAAGTGTCTTTTTTAGTTCTTGTCCCCGTTTTTTGATTGGACTTCTTGTTTTGCTTTTGTTTAGTTGTGTAAGTTCCTTGTGGATCTCGTTATTAAACCCTTATCACTCTTGTGGAGGACAAAATTTTTCCCATTTGGTTGGGCTGCTGTTTCTTTTGCTGCACAGACACTTTTTAGTTTGATGTAGTCCCATCCGTTTATGTTTTCCTTTTTTTTTTGCCATCCGTCACTGTGTCCAGAAAGTGATTTCTGAATTGTAATTCATGGAGAGGTTTGCCCAAGTTTTCCTTTATGTATGTTGTGGTTTCAGGTATGACATCTAAGTCTTTTATCCATTTTGAATTGATTTTTGTACATGGTGTGAGGGAGTTGTCTTGGTCCATTTTTTGGCATGTCTTAGTTCAATTTTCCCAGCACTATTTATTGAAGAATCTATCTTTGTTCCAATGTAAGTTTTTCACTCCTTTTTCAAAGATTAGTTGACTATATATATGCAGTTTTATTTCCAGGCACTCAATTCTGTGCCATTGATCTGATTGTCTGTTTTTGTACCTGTACCAAGCTGTTTTAATTATTATGGCTTTGTAGTATAGTTTGAAGTTTGGAATTGTAATACATCTTTTCTCTTTTTCTGGTCAGGAGGCTTTTTGATATTCCAGGTCTTTTGTTATTTCATATGAATTTCTGTAATTTTTGTTCTATCTCTTTAAAGAATGCCATTGGTGTTTTTATCAGTAGTGCATTAAATCTGTAGATTGCTTTTGGTAAGATGGACTTTTTGATGATACTAATTCTTTTAATCCATGAGGAGGGAATGTCTTTCCATTTCCTTATTTCTTCTTCAATCTCTTTTAACAGCAATTTAAAAATTTCTTTGTATAGTTCTTTTATGTGTTTTGTTAGGTTTATTCCCAGGTATTTAATTTTTTTTTTTTGGTGCAGTGGTAAATGGGATGGTTTTTCACTTCTATTTGACTTTTTGCATATAGGTAAGCTGCCAACTTTTGTGTGTTGATTTTGTATCCAGCTACCTTACTGAATTTGTTTATTATTTCAAGCAATTTTCTGTAGATTTTTTTGGGTTATCTATATAGTGAATCATGTCATCAGCATATAGTGATAGTTTCAGTTCCTCTTACATATTTATATCACTTTTATGTATTTTTCTTGCCTTATTGCCCTAGACAGAACTTCCAGTACAATGGTAAAAAGTAGTGGGGAGAGTAGACATCCTTGCCTGGTTCCAGATCTTAATTGGAATGATTTTAGCTTTTTCCCACTTAGGATGATGCTTGCTGTAGGTTTATCATAGATGACTTTTATTATGTTGATGTAAATTCCTTTAATACTCAACTTTTAAAGGGATTTTATAATGGATACTGGACTTTGTCAAATGTTTTCTCTGCATCTATTGTTATGATCATGTGGTTTTTGTTTTTCTCTTTGTTGATGTGATGTATTTTGCTAATTAATTTTCAGATGTTGAACTATCTTTGTACCCCTGGGATAAAGCCCATTTGATCATGGTGAATAGTGTTTTTTATTCATCATTAGATTCAATTTGCCAGAATTTCATTTAAAATTTTTGCACCCATGTTCATTAGGGAAATTGGTCTATAGTTTTCTTTCTTGGATCTGTCCTTATTTGTTTTTGATATGAGTGTGATGTTTTCTGCATATAATTTGTTTGGCAGTTTTCCTTCTTTCTCAATTTTTTGGAAAAGCTTTAGTAGTACAGGTGTTATTACATCACTGAATGTCTGGTAGAAAGCATTTGTAAAGCCATCAGGTCCTGGGCTTTTGCTTTTAGGCAGTTTTGATAACTGCTTCAATTTTGCTGCTTGTGATTGATTTATATAAGTTCTCTATATCTTCCTTGTTCAATTTTTGATAGTTGTATCTTTCAGAGAATCTGTCCACCTCATTTAGGTTGTTGTACTTATTTCCATAAGTTGTTCATAGTAATCTCTTATTATCCTTTGGATTTCTTTTTTATCTGTTGTAATTTCTCCTCTTTCATTTGTGATTCCATTTGTTTGAATTTTCTCTCTCCTTTGTCAGCTTTGCAAGGGGTTTATCAATTTCATTTTTTTTTCAAAGAAAAAGCTTTTGGTTTTGTTGATCTTCTGGATAGTCTTTTTGGTTTCTAGGTTATTTATTTCTTCTCTTATTTTTGTTCTTTCTTGTCTTCTGCTGGGTTATGTGTTTTTTTGTTGCTCTTTTTTCTAATTTTTCAAGTTGGTAGATTAGGGTTTTTTTTTTTTGGTTAGTTTTTGATTTTCTGGTTAGTTTCTTGTTTTTTGATATGGGCCTATATTGCTATGAACCTTCCTCTTATACATACATTTGCTGCATCCCAGACATTTGGAATGTTGTGTCTTTGTCGCTTGTTTTGAAGTAAGTTTTAATTTCTTCTTTAATTTCTTCAATTACCCATTCTTCATTTAGTAGCAAGTTGTTCAGTCTCCAAGTGTTTGAGTTTCTTCTTGCTTTCTTTTCATTGTTTATTTCTAGGTTGATACCTTTTTGGTCTGAGAAAAAGTTGGTATTATTTTAATCTTTGGTATTAAAATTTAATCTTTAAATTTTAATTATTTATAATTAAGATTATTTTAATCTTAATTATAAAACATGAATAATTTATTCATGTTTGCCTTGTGGCCTAGTATGTAGTCAATTTTAGAGAATGATCCATGTGCATTTGAGAAGGTGTTTTCTTTTCCTTGAGGGTGTAGTGTCCTCTAGATGTCTATTAGGCCCATTTTGTCAAGGTCTTCATTTTAGGCTTTTGTGTCCTTGTGTAGCTTTTGTTTTTTTTTTTGATCTGTCCTTTGTTGAGAGTGGGGTGTTGAAGTCTCCTACTACATATGTGCTTTCACCTATAATAGTTTTCAGTTCTCTTAGCAGTTGTCTTATTAATTTTGGTGCACTCTCATTTGGTGAGTATATGTTGATAATTGTTATGTCTTTTTGGTTGGTTGACCCTTGAACCATTAGGTAGTGACCTTCTTTATCCTTTGTTACTTTTTTATTTCAAAATCTTCTTTGTCTGCTATAAGAATGCCTACCCCTGCCTTTTTTGAGGGGCCATTTGCTTGTAGAATTGTTTTTTCATCATTTTACCTTCAATCTATCAGCTTTGGGATCAGATGTGTTTCTTGGAGGCAGCTGAATGTTGGGTTCTGTCTTTAATCCAGTCTGAAACACTGTATCTTTTGATTGATGAGTTTAGCCCATTGACATTTAGAGTAATTATTGATGTTACAAATTCTAATATTGGCTTCTTGGTGGTCATTTGGGGTTCTGTTTTAGTTTCTTCTTTCTTTTCTTTTTTTTTTTTTATTTGTTCTTTTATTCTTCTGTGGTTTTCATTCTTAGGGATTCTTGCAGGAATTCTCGGAGTGGGGGATTGGTGGTAGCAAATTTCTGGAGGTATTGTTTTTCTGAGAAGGTTCTGATTTTTCCTTCATAAAGGAAGGACATTTTTGCTGGTAGAGTATTCTTGGTTGGCACTTTTTTCTTGGAGTGTTTTGAAGATGTCACCCCATTCTCTCCTTGCTTAGAATGTCTCCTCTGAGAAATCTGAGGTCTATCTAATGGGTTTTCCTTTGTAGGTTATCTGTTTCCTCTCTCTTGTTATTCTCATATATATATATATATATATATATATATATATATATATATATTGTTGGCTTTTGAAAGTTTTACTATGATGTGTCTTGCTGTGTTTCTTCTTTCATTAAAGTAGTGTGGTGTCCCTTTTGCTTCCTGTATGTCTATTTTCATTTCTTTCTTCAGATTTGGGAAATTCTCCTCCATTATTTCATTGAAAAGCCTCAGATCCTAAGTCTTTCTCTTCTCAGATTCCATTTTCTCTTATATTTGTTTTCTTAAGGGAATCTGACAGATAGCTGATTTTTTTCTTCTTCCATCTTCTTTTCCTCACTCTTTTTCTTTCTTCATCCTCTCTACTTCTGTATCCTCTAGTTTGCTGATTTGTTCTTCTATTTCTTCTAATCTGCTTTCCTGGTTTTTCCCTGCTTGTTGAGCTCTTCTATTGCTCCTCTTATACACTGTATCTTCTGCAGCTTCTTATTTAGGGTTTCAATATCATTCTTCTGTTGTCAATGATATTGCTCATTTTGCTGCATTCTTTTCTATATTTTTCTGCTACTTCTTTTAGTTCATTGAAAGCTTCTAACCTCTTTCTCTCCCTTTTTTCCCTCCTCTTCCTGGCTTCTTTGATTGTTTTGATCATGTTGATCGTGATTTTTTTGTCTGACATATAAAGCATTTCTTCCACGTCATCCATGTTGGTTTCTGTTTATCCTTTAGTAGTGAGTTATTTTTCTTTGGACTTTTTTGAGTATTTGTATTCTTCCTCCTTCCTGTGTTTTGCTTTTGAGCTTGCTCTGTGTATTGAGTAACTACTGCTCTAGTATTAGATGAAATGTTGAAGCCTATCTGGTTGTGGTTAATTCTCCCTTTGTGCTTTTGCTGTTGTGATGACTATATCTTGTTTTGATTGGCTATTTGGGGGACAAGTTCCTTTTCAGAGAATGGATGTAGTGAGTAGATGTGATTTTTATTGTATTGTCTGTCTTCTTTTTTCATTGTTTCTCCTCTTTTAGATTGATGGGTCTTAAATATTTTTTAGTGCCTCTGAGCATCTAGGGCTTGTTGTGTAAACCTTTTTGACTGGGTTGCTTGATGCTCTTGGGTAGTGAGTAGTTCTTTAGTCTGCGACAGTGCCGTGCCACAATGCCGGCATTTCTGGGTTGCTGGGGTGTGGGCTCTTTGCTGCCAAGTTGTATTTCCCTGTACCAGTAAAACTCAGTCCACACTCAGTCTGTATAGCAGAGACCCATTCAGTTGCAAAACTCATGGCTCCACCCTATCTCCCAGATGCGCTACTTTGGCAGCTGGACGTAGTCCACTGCTGGCTGGAGCCCTCAACTGGGCCGCACCGGGCTGCTGGGGTGTGGACTCTTCACCACCAAGTTGTATTTCCCTGGGTCAGTTGAAAAGAAGAATTTTTAAGAAAAGTATGCATTTAGATAATTTTCATGACTCAGCTCCAGCTTAATAGTCTTCCTCTTTTATACTCCATTAGTGATAAAAGTAACTTATCAATGAAATTAAGTAAATTGATATTTTCTGTAAAGCCCTTTCCTTAGCTCATCCCCATATGTTCTTAGTTTACTATCAATTTAAGCCACGGACCTATCAATTTAGGTTATGAAACATTGGTTTATTTATCATTCCCTTAGGGACTACACTTGTATATGTTCTTGGTTTATTTATCATTCCCTTAGGGACTACACTTGTATATGTTCTTGTCTCACTGCAATTTTATTGTTTCAGAGAAAAAGTTCTACCTTATAGTTAATCGATAAATATACTGTTATAGATTAAAAAAACAACAACCTACCAAACAGTTTTTTCCAAGTCTCTGAGATCCATTGTTTGACTTTCAAAAAAACATCATTTTTTGGAATTTACATTTTCAATTGGCTTCACTGAATTTGATCCCCTTAGATAATTTAAGGTCCATAAATAATGCTGTAAAAAAGTGAATTTCCTTAGCACGGTTCCATTATTGAAGTCTCTGGCCACAAGTAATTTTTAATCTAATTAATATTAAATAAAATTAGGAATTAATCTTCATTTTCATTGTAAATACCCAAAATGCTCATGCCCATTTTACTTGCCATCATGGGTAGTCTGTAGAACATTTTTCTTATCACAGAACATTTTACTTAGCAACATTGGTTCAGATGAACCATTTAATATATAAATGAAGTAGTGTCAACTATGTTACATTAATATAATTTACATTTGGAACTCAGGCTTATTTTCTGGAAAAATTAAGTAGCAAGACTTGCATTTGAAAAGACAATGAGGATAAAGATAAAATAGGTCTTATTTCCTTGACAAATCTTAACAAATGGAGAATAATATAGCTATAGAAAAAAATTATTTTAACTCTCTAGCACTTTCCCTAAGAAATTCCAAAACCACAGGAAAACAAACATGAGCAAAAATAAGAGTTTATATTCCTTAAATTTTGTTCATTTTTTCTCATATCAGAATTTAGAGGTTATTTTTATTATTTTAATACACAAATGAAGTACTTTAAATATAAGATGAAATAACATTGATTAAACTGCTGTAAAAGTCAACTGTGATTAAAGTTTCTTACAGTAAATAGGAAAAGAAAAAGTTTATAATTTTGATACTACACTTTGAGGCAATCAACTGAATCACTCTTTTGATTTAAATTGAAAGACTAAATGGAATCAAGATCACCTTTATTTTATAATGTGAAATTAAAATTACATAAATGATAGAAAAATTGTAAATTGAATTGGAAAAAAGATTATCTTCACCAACAATTAACACTTGTGAAATTTAAATACATGTACTAATTTGAAAAGAAAATGAAACAGTAAAATCAACTCAAAAATGTGAATGAAGGAAATGTATGTACACATAAATTCTGTAATAACAAATATTTTATATCTAAAATATTTAAGATATATTTATATCTTATATAAAATATTTAAGATATTAAGATATTTTATATCTAAAATAACATCAGATGAATTGAGCAAGGATACTGTACTCAAACCACTGCTGAAAATCTGGTAAAGTTAATATTAAAGCCCTAAAATACTGTTTAAATCAAAACAATGAGAAGTAAATGAAATAAAGCATAAATGACATTAAACAATTTTCTCCAAAGAGAATGTATGTCTCATATATAAATGAGAACCAAACAAATATAAAAATCAAGTGCATAAAGTCAGGAAAACACTATATTATAAAATGATATAAGCGGAACCAGAGCTTTAGAAAATCAAATTGAAAATAATATAAATAGATGAGAAATGAGTAACAAGAGTAATTGAATTCAAGATAACAGGAAATAAAGTAAAACAATTATAATTGGGCACAGAAAGACAGTGCCTGCTTCAAAAAGATATGGATTAAATTTGAGATGATGGAAGTATAGCTCATAGTGACCAAAATGAAGTGAAAGAAATACAAAATTATGTTGTACTATCATAAGTGAATCAAAAGAACATGAACTAAAATAAAAAACAGAAATGAATTAGACTGGGCAATGAACCAATGAAGGAAGCTTCACAATAAAAGCTAGATTTGAAGAGAATACACATATTAAAATAACTAATTGATGACATATTTTGAGAATTGCATTTTTGGATCATGTTCTATTGAACTATTTTAAAAATGCTAAACTGCTCAAGGACAATAAAACTGGAAAATTATTTACAAACTATTCCCATACCTGAATTGTTAAATATAAGATACAATTGACCAAGCAAATAATAAGAGCATTCATATAAAGTTTTTTTTTGTATTGACATAGTCAAAGCCTCAGTTGGATGAATATAGTTAGTAAATTACCTTTGGAAAACATGAATTATTGTTTCAAAGTGTTTCTATAGAGCAATTTAGTAAAATAAGGAAAATTGTGGTAAATCACAAAAAGTCACATTTCAATTTTCTACAGAAATATTGTACAGCTGCTAATATAAATTTTGTCCATTACCCAAGCAAATGTGTGTGTGCTAGGCTGTTAATCTGGATTAGTTTAGAATTCACAATATTTTTATTTTCCTCTTGCACTATACGCTCAAATTAGAGAAAAAGAAAGAGGGAGAGTAGGAACGAAAAAGAGAATGAAGGAAAGAAAGGGATGGGGGGAGGGAGGTGGTGAGTCAACCTGTAATCAATTTGTCCCCCAAATCATGGTAGCAATAATAGTACCTCAAAATATATGCCATCATGCTTTGCAAAACTAAGGGGGTCTTCAGTGTTCTTTCCTTAACCACTAAGTTGCCTCACTGAAGCACAGGATTTGTATTTGTATTGTTTGCTCTAGTCATGTTAATACATTTTTCATAATAAGCCCTTGCTGATTGAAATACTGTCTTATTTTACTCTACCTGTGTCTTAATAAAGTAGAAAAAAGCCTTTCTTTAAAAAAAAATTACTTCCTAAAGTAAAATTTATTGAATTCAGCTTGAATCTTCCTTCCATGTGCTTTGTTAAATCTATCTTTAATTTTTTAATACTAAAATATTTAAATGTCTCAATTCAACTTCAACACTACCAGAGCTGATGTATCCATGATGCTGATATTGTAAATTCAAATTTGTTCCCCTCCTACCTCCCTGTTCCCCTCCTACCTCCCTGTTCCCCTCCATCCAAGATATTCCTCCTGCCTGGATTCTTCTCATCAATTTCTATACTGTTTGAATAGGCATGTTATAGAAACTCTACTTCTGTTCTATGAATTAGGTTACACCTCAACTTTGTTGGGTGTTTTGGGTTTAGAACACACATTTAATGTTAATCTCTCAATCTCTCCCTCATCTTTTACTTTCTCTCTCTCCCCTCATATAATTATGCAGATATTTATATTAGTAGTAATAATATAGTTTCCAGTACTGTTGCCACGTTTATCCCTGCTTCCTAGGTTCAGGTGTGCACACTTACACATGTATACACCTATGCTCTTTGGGCCTAGGTGTACACATTTACAGGTTCTCATACCCCAAAACCCACACCCACAAGTTCCTTTTGCATTAACATGATCAAGACCACAGGTGGTAGTCACAGCCTATTGATCTACCTCATAGTTAAAGTAAAACATCAGAAGTCTTATCTAAGGGAGAAAACCTTTAAGATAATCAAGCCCCAATTGTTTCTGGATATAATTATATGAACCTCCCTCCTACTGCAAAACAATAAAGCAGAAACTGATTAGCTGGGTCCAGTCCTTCCTGAAAACCTTAAAATATCATTTAAAAAAAATTTCTGATGTTATTTACCACTGTGTTCAAGGTGTTGTTGTTTTTATATCTCTCTAACTTGTAAATGCTGCCTACTGTTCAATAGATATAAAAAGCAGGGAATAGCAAATGCTAATGAAGACTTTACTATTATTTAATCATTAGGAATAATATTGTAGAAAAGGAGATAGCTTATCAAATTCTGCTATATTCAAATTTCAGAATATGGAATTTAAGAAAAGTAAAAACTGCATTGAGACTTAGCATATTAGAACTGGAAAAAATCCTAGGGATTGAGCTCCCATTTTATTTTTTTCAATAAATTTAACAAGGAACACCACTGTGATATATTTAGCGGATAGCTTTTACCTGCAAGTGCAAACTACTGATTGCCATTCAGAATACTAAACTACCCCAAAATACATTTTTTTCCTGTTCTTTACATCAATGAGACTGTGAAACTGTTGGTTTTGAATCATATTCCACTGCTGCTTTTTCCCCATGATACAGCAAAGCAGTGAGACCATATTTCAGCAGCACAACTGTAGAAGGAATGAAAAATAAACCTTGATGAAGCCATTGACATGAATGTCTCTTTTCCCACTCTTTGCGAATCATTCCACCTGCTGCTGACTCCAGTAAAATGAAGTCTCAGTTCCAGGCTTTACTGATATTCTGCACAAAATTTTGGTGCAAGAGAAAAATGAAAACAGTAATGAGACTCTCAAACCATTGTTATAGACTTATTTCTCATGGGGGAGGGAATGACAAGCTTATTCCAAGTTTTTATTAGCACAAGGTCAGGAATGTGAATATGCCATGAAAAACATTTAAAATGATGATTCCCCTAGTCCTTAACATGGCAATAATCTCAAAGAATTTCTTGAATCTTAAATGCTATAACTCTCAATTAGATAAAAGTAGCCATTCTTTTGCAACATATTAGATTAACCCTCTACAGAAGAAAAGCTGGAGTTCCACTTCAATGTACAGTTCTAATTTCTTACAATTTTTATATTTATGTACATATCATGGTAACTTTATTGTTAGCTGTTACCTGTAAACATGAGCCATTTCTAATCAACAGTTGTTGAAATGTCTTTCTTTTTTTCCTCCTTACCATTCAAGCTTTAAACATAACCTAATTACCTCCCTATGTGATCTTTGCAATTTTGAACATTTTGGTATGTAATACCTGCAAGGTTCAAAATCCTGACTAGTTTTATAACAATCATTCATTCAATTGGTATTTGTAGCTTTAAATAATGTCAGAGGGCTGTTATGGGTCTTAGAAATTTAGCAGTGAACTAGACAATTCTCTACTGTCTTAAAATTTATATTCTAAGTGAGGATATACACAATGTAGGAAGAGTAGTGAAAAAA